>JAWNLR010000351.1:0-12265 GCA_035042205.1 Drosophila infuscata
TTATATTTATATTATTCGGACTAAATTCTTGTTTTTTATACTATTATACCAAAAAGGTATAATAGTATATTGGTTTTGTGCAATGTCCGTCATGCTGTCCGTCCGTCTGTCCGTCTGTATGAACGCGCGTTCCTCCGACACCCTTAGAGATAGAGACTTGAAACTTGGAACGTACACTGGAAAGTACCCTCGAAAGTTAAAGTGTCTTGGGTTTGGACCTACGTCCACTAGGGAGCTAGAAAATCGTGAAAATCGATTTTAGCAAATCGATACATCCACATATCTCTTACAATTTAATGGATACAGTCACCAATTTTGGTTGGTAGGTTGTTGGCGAGGTCCTTGAAAGATTGGCATGTGCCACGCCCACCTCCGACGCCCCCATCACCCCGCCCCAAAAATTTTCAAATGGCTATATCTTCCGCAGTTTTTGAGTAGGGAACGTCAAATTTGGTAGGTATATTACTGGTAGTCGCCTTTAAGAACCCATAACAAATTTGTGGTGCCACGCACACCTGCGCCTATAATCGACAATTCCGATTATTAATCGATAATTCCGTATATCTCCGAACATTTTAAAGATAGAGTAACCAAACTTGAAAGGTAATTTGCTGGTAACCTCCTCCAAAGATTGGCATACCAATTTTTGGACCACGCCCACATCCGCCGCCCCCAGGAACTTCGTCTCTATAAATTTAAAATGCGCATATCTGCCGTAATTTGCAAGCTAGAGTCACAAAATTTTGCAGGTATGTTACTGGTAACACCCCCTAGGATCGATAAAAAAATTGGATGGCCACGCCCACTCCACCTACCTAAACCGATACATCTGTTGGTGTAAGTCGATAAGCCCATATATCTCACGCAATTTGAAAACTTAAGTCACCAAATTTTAAAGGTATATTGCTAATAACAACCTTCATAAATGTGGAAAAAAATTTTGGACCACGCCCTCTCCCGCCCACAAAAAACGATAAATGCCTGTATCTCCCGCAATTTACTTAACAGAATACTTATTATATGCTGTTAATTTTGGCGCAATGCTGCTTATCTTGCAATTTGGTCACTCTTAATCGAGCGCGTCAAATTGTGCCACCTCTTTTTTTATAAAATTTATCAATTTTGTATAAAATATTAATTCTAGTAGTTCGATTGTTAAAATTCAAAACTAACGGCAATATTTTTTTAACGCGATAGCTTAATCGCATGCTCACAGCAGTTCTACACGAGTCAAGGTAGCATCACAATAGAAACACGAGAATTTAGTCCGATTAATATAAATATAAATTTATAATTATTTAAATATATTTTATATTTATATTATATATATATATATATATATATTAATATATTATATTTATAAATATTAAATTAATTTATGTAATGGTATAATAGTATTTTGCTGTCGGTTGCGTCCGACTGCAACGTTCTATCTTGTTTTCGTTTTATTTTATAAACTATAAAATGGAATTTTATAAAATCAAACACAATCTATTGTGATGCTACCTTGACTCGTGTAGAGCTGCTGTGAGCATGCGATAAATTAAAAACTATCGCGTTAAAAAAATATCGCCGTTAAAACTTACTTATTTGAAAATAAAATTAGTTCTTAATTTATGGATAAAATAAAATAATGATAAATTAGTTTTGAATTTTAACAATCGAACTAAGAAGTTTTGCAGATCAATGATCGGTATATGCTACGCCCATCTCTGACGCCCAACAGTCCCCTGCCCCTCGAATTTATCGATTTTTTAGCTCCCTAGTGGACATAGGACCAAAACCTTGACACTTTAACTTTTGAGTATATGTTTCACGTTTCAAGTCTCTATCTCTAAGAATGTCGGAGAAACGCGCGTCAATACAGACGGACAGACAGCATAACGGACATTGCATAAATTCAATATACTATTACACTTTCGGTATCATAGTATAAACAAGTAAGAACCCTGTAGTCGAGTGAGCTCGACTACCATATACTATGAACCAATGTCCCCTTCAATAGCTTCGCACACTCTAATGTAAACAAGAAAGAACGTTACAGTCGGACATAACCCACAGCTAAATACTGTTATACCATTACATAAATTAATTTAAATTTTTATAAATATATATATCTATACATACAAATATACAGTGGCTTGCAACCCCGATCGCCCAGTGTCTAGCAAAAATTTCAATTGCCTGCCATAAACTCATTATTCATTATTTTTCAAAAATTCTAAAGACCCATGGCAGATACATTTATTGACCACCAAAATGAATATATGACCCTAGTAAACTGTGGTTTTTCCGCCTTCTAGGTAGGGTTATGTAAAAAAGTACCCCTTTTTAGGTCAGCGGCTTATTTCGCCCAGTTACATTATGGACACCTGGGTGCCATAAAACCCGAATTTGTTTCGACAGGTTGAATATTTTCGGTTTAAATATCCCAATCCTTCACAGTCAGTTTAGCTTTTTCCTGCAATTCGGGTGCAACAAGCCAACAAGGATCATGGGCAAACTGACTACCATTGAGCAAGGGAAACTGCGCAACCATGAATTTGATGCCCGAGAACCACGAAAAAATAAATTTATAAGCGCAAAAAATAGAGGGTATAAAATGACTTGGGCAAGGATTTGGAGTTTTGGAACTCTGTCATATTTAAATATGAGTGTTGAGCTATTGAGCTTTTTCAATAGCTATCGAATTTTCCAAAGTACAACAAATAAATAGAAACGCACCGAAATTTGCTCTTCTATTAATGTAGTTTATTTGCCTTCGTGGCCAAACTTAAAAATAGTTACAATTGTTAACTATAAGCTCCGAGTTAAGCCTTGCACTTTTAATTGTACGAATTATTTTTTGGCAAGCGGTGTCGAATACCGTGCCGCGACTTGAATTCTCGATTGACCAAATAGAACTAATTAGCTGCCGAATTGCAGCTGCTGCTTGCGCTCAGCTAAGGCAAAGGGCAAGCAAAGTGAAAAATGCAATAAAACGAAAGGCCGATAAGCATATGCAAAACAACAGTTATGATCGTTACGTTAATTTGCTCTTTATGCTGCGCAGAGCATAACTTAGCAAAGAGATACATTTTTTAACCTGCGTAACCAAACATTCTCCCCCCGTTGAAAGACACGGGCTTTCAACAGCATCCTCTTTCGCAAGCACACACAACTTGCGCACAGCTCACTTTATTGTTCCAGTTGACGTCTTGAGAACAGCTACTCGGGAAACGCCGTCAGTACCAGCAACAAGCTCGACCACACGAGCCAGTGGCCATTTAAGGGGTGGCAAGTTTTCATCCTTTACAAGGACAACATCGTTAATGTGAACACCCGGGTAGGATTTTCTCCATTTGGACCGTTGCTGAAGAAGCGTTAAATATTCATCACGCCAACGACTCCAGAAAATTTGCTGATAATAAGCTATACGCTGCCATCGATCTAGGCGGCTAACTTTTAGCTTGGTGACATCCGGCTCTGGATAAAGTGTGAGTGGCGCAGTGCCAAGGAAGTGTGCAGGAGTTAACACATCCAGATCTGCAGGGTGCTCTGAAAGTGGAAAAAGAGGTCGAGAGTTTATTATTGCCCCAATGTGGCCGACGAGTGTGCGCAGATCATCCAGAGGCAAAACCGAGGGTCCGACCGACCGATAAAAATGGTATTTTGCTGTCTTCACCTCCGCCTCCCCGAGTCCACGAGCGAGGTGGGATGAATTCCCATTCGATGTCGTCAGAGACACAAGACTCTCGGACAGAGTCGATGTGCTTCTCGCTGAGGTAGAGTTCAGCTAAGTCATTCTTGGCTCCGACAAAATTTGACGCATTGTCCGACCATATGCGAACAGGTTCACATCTGGTAAGAATAAACCTCTTAAGCGCATTAAGAAAGGCTGCTGTTGACAAATCAGGAACCAGTTCGAGATGCAGTGCCTTTGTTGCGAAGCAAATGAAGACCGAGATGTAGAATTTTACTGGTCTTTTTTTACGAATCTCGCTCATGTAATAAAACGGTCCACAATAGTCCACTCCAGTGACAGCGAAAGGATGCGAGCCACTAACACGATCGCGGTGAAGATCAGCCATGATTGTCTCAGCCAGGACCGGTTTTGCTCGAACACAATGCATTTTGCTGGATGATTTGATAGTCCGTCCGTCTTGAAGAGCTCTATACTCATCACTCAGATTCGCCATCTGGATGCTCCGCAAGAGTAGTTGAGTGCCCTTGTGTATCCAATCTACTGTTAGACTGGCATGCCTGATGCGATTCCGAAATTTATATATATATCCGAAGACACGACGCAGGTTATGAAAAGAATTTGCAAACTTGCATCCTAAGCTGACATCAGAGCATAGTAACTAGAGATAGTAACTAGCACCTTTTGCCGCAGCTCAGGAAGCGTCCGGGCCGGTAGCGAGGATGATGATAATTCGGTTTCACAGGTTTCCGGTTCGACGTTCACACTTGGAGACGATGGCGGCACTGGCGACACCGGCGACACCGGCGGCTCCTGTGGCACTGGCAGCATCAGCGGTGGCGGCGGCGACGATGGTGTCGCAGTGAGGAGAGCATCAATAGCCGCCGCTGCGGCAGCAGCTGCTCGCGTCCGGGGACATAGCGCACTGGGTAATGGATAAGAGACTAGCGATGATTGGGTTGGCGGTGTGGCCTGAAATAAATTCTCCCCATCCAGATGACACAGATTAAAGTATTCGTTGTCAATATGATTCCAATCTATGCGCGGCCCCTGCGTGTCCAAGACGCACTGTCTCAGCTCGTATTTGGATTTTGTCTGCATCGTTTCCGGCAACTCATTGTCGAGCAGAGTGTCCATAAAGAGACGCAGACACTTCTCGGTGCCGTGGCTGGCCAATTGGAATGTCATCTTCATGTGCCAGTGCTTCAGTTCCTCAAAGGCTTCCAGAGCTTCACAATCAAATTCCTCCTTGGTAGATTCGGTGACTAAACGGGAACACGACTCTACATTCCAAAACCGACGAACGATTTCATCAAGCTTGTGATCTAGGCTGGGATTTGGCATCAGAACCGAGCTACTGACCATCAATGAGGCAGGTCTCGCTGAAGAAGTTCCTCCTGTCACTATCCAGACCAGTTAAATTTTTTCAAGAATAGGCAAACCAGGAGCGATTTTGATTTGACCGACACACAACGATTCAAACAAGTAAGAACGCTGTAGTCGAGTGAGCTCGACTACCATACCCTGAACCGAGCTTTAAATGCATTATAGGTTTATCGTTTTTGGGGGCTGGAGTGGGCGTGGCCCGATCTTAGTAATATACCTTCTAAGTTTGGTAACTGTAGCTCTTGAATTGCGGGAGATACAGGCATTTATCGTTTTTTGTGGGCGGGAGTGGGCGTGGCCCAAAATATTTTGGAGTTCGATCTTAGTAATATACCTTCTAAGTTTTGTAACTGTAGCTCTTGAATTGCGGGAGATACAGGCATTTATCGTTTTTTGTGGGCGGGAGTGCGCGTGGTCCAAAATTTTTTTCCACATTCCTGAAGTGAGTTACTAGCAATATATCTTTAAAATTTGGTGACTTAAGTTTTCAAATTGCGTGAGATATATGGGGTTATCGATTGACACCAACAGGTTTATCGGTTTTTTTTTTTGGAGGAGGTTACCAGCAAATTACCTTCCAAGTTTGGTTACTCTATCTTTAAAATGTTCGGAGATATACTGAGTTATCGATTTACAATCGGAATTGTCGATTATAGGCGCAGGTGTGGGCGTGGCATCACAAATTTGTTATCGGTTCTTAAAGGCGACTACCAGTAATATACCTACCAAATTTGACGTTCCCTACTCAAAAACTGCGGAAGATATAGCCATTTGAAAATTTTAGGGGCGGGGGTGATGGGGGCGTCGGAGGTGGGCGTGGCACATGCCGATCTTTCAAGGACCTCGCCAACAACCTACCAACCAAAATTGGTGACTGTATCCATTAAATTGTGAGAGATATGTGGAATTTATTTATAAAATATTCAAACCTGATCTGCGCCTGGTATACGAGATCTTATATTCCAAATTTGAAGTCTCTAGCTCTTATAGTCTCTAAGATCCGCGTGTTCATACAGACGGACATACGGATGGACGGACAGACAGACGGACAGGGCTAGATCGACTCGGCTATTGATCCTGATCAAGAATATATATACTTTATGGGGTCGGAGATGCTTCCTTCTGCCTGTTACACACATTTGCACAAAACCATTATACCCTTTTTACCCATTTTTAATGGGTTCAGGGTATCAAAACAGGCCAGCTCCAATTAACAAATCAATTTTATACGCCTTGAAGAACTCTGGATTAGCCAAGCGAATATTTGAGGGTATATTCCAGAGCTCAGTGTTGACATCGTAGCTAGGCTGATTTCCAGTTATAGACGGAGCTACGAGAACTGAGATGTTGGCAGAGTATGCACGTACGAGTGATAATGTGCACCTGCGATCCAGAATCCAGTAGCGCTCGGCAAGGGACTTAAACTCCAGTACGACTTCTAACGTTGATTACAGCAGTTGCCAAGAGCACCACGTCTTGACTAAGATTTTGGGCTACAAGTGTTGCAGAAGGGTTTGCAGCAGACGGATGCGGAGCAAAGTTAACTTGGGAGCCGTCAATCTGATTCTCAAAATGCAGAAGCGTATGAGGCTTGGCCTTGCAGCGGTTGCAGGTAGTGGAGCTGCACTCCTTTAGCCGATGACCTTTACACAGGCAATTAATGCAAAGGTTGAGCTTCTTTATCTCTCGTAGACGCAGTTGCGGAGACAGATTTCCAAAACGGGAACAGTTATAAATTAAGTGGCCAAAGGTCTCACAAAACACACATTTATTTGTGTTGGAGCTAGTAGCGACAAAGGCCTTTCTGCTGGTGTTAAAGATTTTATTACTTTTTCCCACCTTAGAGCTAGGCGTATGCGTTGCCATAGCGTGTTCCACATTTTCCAACCTTTGACATCGTCGATCCAGAAATGCCAAGAACTGCTCACAAGTCGGAATAGTATCCATCGGTGCTGTCTCCTCCCAACTGATCTGCGTTGCCTTGTCCACTTTCTGCAGCAAACTGTGCACGATAATGAAACCCGCAATCTGCTCAACGTTGCCCAGGCTTTGTAGAGCGCGCATGTTGGAGTTAACCGTATCCGAATCTAATCCCAAAATCTCCATGACATGTGCTTGGAAAATGAGACGCTTCTTGTTTTTTAAGTTTTTTAAGGAGCTCCAATGCAACTGGATAGTTAGAGCTGCTGATTTCCAACGAAGAAACACTATCTAAGGCTGATCCTTTCAGACTGAACGGCAGCAGAATTATGGATTTTTAAATATTCCTTTAGGAATCACGGAATTTTTTCACTACCGCTTTAACACACAAGTTCAAACAACGCAATGTCAATTGGGGGCAAACACTTTGTTCATAAGCGCAAGCAAAACGAAACGGGACAAGCAATAACAATGCAGAAACGGCTGCTGCAACTGTTTAAGCAAACGCGATAAGCGAATCGACTGCGCAGGCGCCAATGTCAATTTGAGGGCAAACACTTGAACCGAAAGTGAGCACAAAACGAACCGAGAATATCGAAAACAATGCAAGAGCGCGGGCGCGAGTTTTATTAACTCTTTACTTTAAATAATTTTTTATTTAAACAAACAGAGATAATTAATCTCGTCGGGGTCACCAAAGTTGAGCTATTGAGCTTTTTCAATAGCTATCGAATTTTCCAAAGTACAACAAATAAATAGAAACGCACCGAAATTTGCTCTTCTATTAATGTAGTTTATTTGCCTTCGTGGCCAAACTTAAAAATAGTTACAATTGTTAATTATAAGCTCCGAGTTGAGCTTTGCACTTTTAATTGTACGAATTATTTTTTGGCAAGCGGTGTCGAATTCCGTGCCGCGACTTGAATTCTCGATTGACCAAATAGAACTAATTAGCTGCCGAATTGCAGCTGCTGCTTGCGCTCAGCTAAGGCAAAGGGCAAGCAAAGTGAAAAATTCAATAAAACGAAAGGCCGAGGAGCATATTAATAACAGTTATGATAGATACGTTAATATGTTCTTTATGCTGCGCAGAGCATAACTTATCAAAGAGATAAATATTAAGAGAGAAGCTGCTTTAATTGTTGTTTGGCTCGGATACATGCGTAACCAAACAATGAGTACAAATTCGATATTGTTTACACGGAAGAATGGATTTATGTGTGGCGACACTCCAATACTGAGCTAAGTCCCAGACACACAATAGTCAAGCACGACAGAGGAACCATCCTGGTATGGGCATCTATCTCGGCAGCCGGTGTCGGAAATTTGGTTTTGATTTGATTATTGAAACATTAATGGACAAATATGTGTACGTTGATATACTAAAGTAAAAAGTACTTCAAAGTGCCGAGAAGCTAGGATTCCAACGTACTTTCCGGTTCTACCAGGACAACGACCCCAACCCGGAATAGTACAATCCTGGCTTAGATCGAACTGTCCCCACATGATAATTCCACCGGCCCAGTCTCCAGATTTAAATGTTATTGAAAATTTGTGGGCTCTGCTGGAAAAAAAACATCCGGAATCACAACATAACCAGCAAGCAAGATCTCACAAATGCTCAGCTGGAGGAGTGGAGCAGGATCAACCCAAAAACTACCCAAAAGCTGGTATCTTCTATGAAAAATAAGTTAAGCGAAGCTGTTAAGGCTAAAGGATATCATACTACGTATTAACATCCTTATTTAAGCTTTTATACGCCAAATATGTAACTTTTTTCTTAAGACTGGGCGAACTAAGCTGCTTATATATTTTGGATATGTTTTCAGTTTTTGACTTATTTTAATTAATTAATTAATATTTAAATAAAAACTAAAGTTTCTTTTTCAAATGTGATATAACATTAAACAAATTGGTATTTAAACATTTTGAATTTGTTTCCTTGCTTAAACTTTATAGCACTTTAAATTTGTTGCTAGACCCTGGGCGATTGGGGCTGCAAGCCACTGTATATATTACAAATATAAAACATTTTTAAGTAATTATAAATTTATATATAAGTTAACAATAAAACATTCGCTCCCGCCTCGACCACATTTCGCTGATGCAGCGCACTCGTCATGGCGTACCCAGCGGTCAGCGACATTTGGTCACACGGATATTTGGCATTTTCCCTGTTTCGGGACACTTGGTCACACTGATATTTGGCATTTCCCCTTTTCGGGACTCTTGGTCTCACGGGGTTTTGGCTGCTTCCCTTTCCGTTTTGGCGTTGGCTGCGAACAGATCGTTCCAACTCTACAATCCATTATTGTCGTGTGCATCATCTATTATCATAAACTCCTCATTCTGGATACTCCTCAGCGTTAAATAATATTTACTGTAGCACTTGTACTTAATCGTACAATTGAATAATTAATTACACAACAGAGTAAAGAATATAAATGTATGAAACAAATGTATTTAATAAGTGTAGCCTATAAGAAATTAAGTATCGAACCTGAATTATAAATAAAAGGCTTAAAAAGAATAATTAGCGCCCAACGTAAAAAAATATAAAAAAAACCAACCCACAATAAAAAAAAATAATATAAACAAAAATCAAAGAAAAAGGCATAAAACATTGCAATCAAGTTGTAAATACAAAAAAAAAAACAACGAAACACTCAGCAAGGACAAGGAGCGTCGATCACCGCTGGAATTAATTTAGCAAGAAAGTCATGTAAGTGATATGTTTAGTGAATTATGGATCCTTGGCAAAAATTTATAAAATCTTATAAATTCCTTCCGTGAATTAAAAATTTCGATTAGTGTTCGGTTTCCTAATGAGCGGTAGTTCCTCAGATACCGACAGCGACGACAGTGTTTACCTTCGTCTAATGAGTGATATTGAGGGCATTAAAGTATCCGACAGAGAGCTAGTTGGTAGAGAACCATCGTCCAGGCATACTTACGAACAGACCTCAAACATGGATCCCACACAATTACGTGCCATTATAGACAGCTCAGGACTAGAATTACCAACAAAGAGAACAGGCTCAAGCCGAGAATTACCGACAAAGGGAACAAGCCCTGAGGGAAGAGATCCAGTCACAGTTCGACAGCTTAACCCGTCACCCGCACAACTCACAAATTCCCACACCACAGATTTACGTGTATCAAGACGTGGAAATATTAGACGGCGTCTCGTGTGACATATCTTTAGACATGGTGAAGAGCCTACCCGAATTCCAGGGTACTCAAGAGTCATACGTGGCCTGGCGACAGGCAGCCAAAAATACGTACAAAATCTTTGAAAAATACAACGGAAGCGAGGGACATTACCAAGCCGTCGCCATGATCCGTAATAAAATAAAGGGCTCTGCTGACGCATCTTTAGCTTCATTCAACACCGCCCTAAACTTTGAGGCTATTATCGCTAGACTAGACTTCATGTTTAGCGACAAGCGCCCAATACACATCATAGAGCAAGAGATGGGTACCCTTAGGCAGGGGAGCCTATCTTTGTTAGAGTACTATGATGAGGTAGAAAAAAAACTCACCTTGTTGACCAACAAGGTTAACATGTCATATGAAAAAGGGTTAGCAAGAGGCATGTGCGAAAAGTTCAGGGGTGATGCCCTACGGGTATTCATTTCAGGACTAAGACGAAACTTAACCGACGTACTGTTTGCTGCACACCCTCCTGATCTGCCCTCGGCTTTGGCGTTGGCCCAGGAAGTGCAGGTAAACCACGACAGGTACAACTTTGCGACAAACTATGCTAGAAACAAGTAAGAACGCTGTAGTCGAGTGATATTTAATTTCTTATAGGTTAGACTTATTAAATACATTTGTTTCATACATTTAAATTATTTACTCTGTTGTTTTATTAATTATTCAATTGTACGATTAAATACAAGTGCTACAGTAAATATTATTTAACGCTGAGGAGTATCCAAAGTGAGGAGTTTAATGGTAATTGATGATGCACACCACAATGGTGGATTGTAGAGCTGGAACGATCTGTTCGCAGCCAACGCCAAAACGGAAAGGGAAGCAGCCAAAACCCCGTGAGACCAAGTGTCCCGAAAAGGGGAAATTCCAAATATCAGTGTGACCAAGTGTCCCGAAACAGGGAAAATGCCAAACACCAATGTGACCAAGTGTCGCTGACCGCTGGGTACGCCATGACGAGTGTGCTGCATCAGCGAAATGTGGTCGAGGCGGGAGCTAATGTTTTATTGTTAACTACTCCCCCTCTAAAGTGCGATCGTCCCCGAACGCATTAAGGCTTCCTACCGGGTCTTTTTAGTTGGCGGTGTCGTGTTATCGTCCTTCACGTTCTGTATGAAGCTCAGGTTCCCCTTGTCGAGAAGGTGTAGATACGAGCAGCTGAGGATTTCACTGTGGCTGGTTATGTTCATCAACGGGGAGGCCGCAGCTCCAGGTAAGCGGCTTCGGATATCATTGCGATTCGTAAACCTTGAACCATTCATCAAAGCGTGGTGGTTGGACGTGATGTTCTGGGAGCAGGGTAATTTTCTTACAGCGACTCTCAACACTAGGATACTCAGTGATAAAATTAATTACGTTTACAGATTGTGAGATCTTAATATTAGGACACTAGTGATTGTATTATTCGTGATTTGGTTAGTGAATATGGATTCTAGATTGGCATGGTCAAGAAGGCTGAGATTTACTGTATTTAATTTCGAAAGGGTGATTGTGAGTAGGATGTTATTCATTTCTGACAATAAAATTCGGTTTCCTGTCAACAAGGTTTCGTATAGTTGAGCCGTGTCGAAAAGATTATTCTCCGCGGTGTTCAACAAGTTGTTTACCGTGTCTGTGAGCTGGTTTATTTGCTTCTGTTTGTTGTGTTATTAACTATCTGTCTATTGCCTTCATCTATTAGTTTTTACTCATTATGTCTTATGTTCTGGACGTCACTAGCATCTGGGGTCCCCACTACTACCTTGAGGACTGAACCTAAGGAGCCTTCCTATGGTGTACATTTATGGCAGACAACAGGTCCTGGCTTATATCGTAGGTTATCCTTGGCCAGCAGTTCCCGCTCGTTGATTGCGTAATTAATTTCGCAGTCCTTGAGTGTCCTGGATATCATTGTTATGGGGCGACCGGCTTGGGACAGGACCGCTCCGATGCCGTATGCTGAGGCGTCAGTAGTCAGGTCCAAGGGTTTTTGTATTCAGGGTACATTAGAATTACGTCTTCCGACGCAAGTATGCTTCTAAGCTTTTCAAACGCGTTGCGTTGCACTTCGTTAAACTGAAC
>JAWNLR010000352.1:0-75877 GCA_035042205.1 Drosophila infuscata
AAGGTCAGGTAATCATCAAACCACCCTCAGTCCAACTACAACAAGTAAGAACGCTGTAGTCGAGTGAGCTCGACTACCATATACCCTGAACCAAGCTTTAAATGCATTATAGGTTTATCGTTTTTGGGGGGTGGAGTGGGCGTGGCCCGATCTT
This sequence comes from Drosophila infuscata, assembly GCA_035042205.1. NCBI lineage: Eukaryota > Metazoa > Arthropoda > Insecta > Diptera > Drosophilidae > Drosophila > Drosophila infuscata. The sequence goes on from JAWNLR010000352.1 coordinate 155, forward strand.
AGTAATATACCTTCTAAGTTTGATAACTGTAGCTCTTGAATTGCGGGAGAGACAGGCACTTATCATTTTTTGTGGGCGGGAGTGGGCGTGGTCCAAAATATTTTGGAGTTCGATCTTAGTAATATACCTTATAAGTTTGGTAACTGTAGCTCCTAAATTGCGGGAGATACAGGCATTTATCGTTTTTTGTGGGCGGAAGTGGGCGTGGTCCAAAATTTTTTTTCCACATTTATGAAGGGTGTTACTAGCAATATACCTTTAAAATTTGGTGACTTAAGTTTTCAAATTGCTTGAGATATATGGGTTTATCGATTTACACCAACAGGTGTATCGGTTCAGGTAGGTGGAGTGGGCGTGGCCATCCAATTTTTTTATCGATCCTTGGGGGAGTTACCAGTAACATACCTGCAAAATTTTGCGACTCTAGCTTGCAAATTAGGGCAGATATGCGCATTTTAAATTTCTAGGGACGAAGTTCCTGGGGGCGGCGGATGTGGGCGTGGTCCAAAAATTGGTATGCCAATCTTTGGACGAGGTTACCAGCAAATTGCCTTCCAAGTTTGGTTACTCTATCTTTAAAATGTTCGGAGATATAGGGAGCTATCGATTTACAATCGGAATTGTCGATTATAGGCGCAGGTGTAGGCGTGGCACCACAAATTTGTTATCGGTTCTTAAGGGCGACTACCAGTAATATACCTACCAAATTTGAAGAGACACGACATACCCATCAGAACAGACTACTGCACACCAGTAGTCCACCTCAAGACACCTTTTACTACCCTCCTCCCACAAAGGGAAGAATGGCCACACGGAACCCCTGGTCCTTTAGCGACCGTAGAATTCTACACAGACGGGTCCAAGCTCGACAATCAGGTAGGCGGGGCCGTCCACTCGAGCTTACCACTCGGCTATCCTTCAGCCTGCAGTGTGTCCCAAGCTGAAGTTATAGCCATACAAGAAGCACTAAATTGCCTGAAAAGGTCAAAAATTAGCTCTTCGAACGTTAACATCTATGTTGACAGCCAAGCGGCGATCAAATCCCTGGATGCAATGTCAATGAATTCGACAACAGTAGCATGCTGCCGCAAATCTCTTCAAGAGATGGCTGTGCAGCATGCTATCAGCCTAATATGGGTGCCAGGGCACAGCAACATTGAAGGCAACTGCATAGCTGATGAACTAGCTAGGAAAGGTACTCTGCTACCCCTCCTCACTGAAAAGGAAGGTGTAAGCATGCCCCTAGCTACCTGCAAGTTCAGGATAAAAGAGTCCACTAGACGCAGATCAAATGATAAATGGCGCAACGCCAACTGCAGTCGTATAGCTCGCCAAACATGGCCAAACTACAACAGCAAGCGCAGTAAAGAAGTGTGCCTTCTGAAGCGCAGTGATTGTTCGGCCGTGATCCGGGCAATTACAGGTCACTGGCTAGCGGGCTCTCACGCCTGCAGGCTCAATATCCCTTTTAATGATTTCTGCAGGAGCTGCAGAGACGAGGAGGAAGTGGAATCTCCGGAGCACTTCCTCTGTCTCTGCCCAGCTGTAGCAAAAAGACGGTCCACCTTCTTAGGAAGCCACTTCCTATCCGGCTTAACGCAGCTGGCGCATATCAGACCAACCAAGATCGCAAAATACATAAATGCGACCGGTTGGTTTAACTGATCCAAAATTTTTCCCATGGGTTTTTCCCGGAGCAGGACGTAGATCCACGGCATCACCAGGGATCATTAAATTGGTCTATGTGTGCGGACCTTTTCAGGTCGCAGCCGTCTTACCTAACCTAACCTAACGAAATTGAGACAAACTACTAAAGGCAGCGACTGAAGCGACGATTGCGAGCAGCGCACTGGCCGTTTTAGTAGAAGTGCAAAAAATGAGAAAAGCGAAGCGACGTAATGGCAGAAGACGAACAAATATGATCAATGCCAAGCGTAACGACGAAAACGGCGATAGAGACAGCGCACAAACCGTTATTATACCCTTAACCCATTAAAAATGGGTAAAAAGGGTATAATGGTTTTGTGCAAATGTATGAAACAGGCAGAAGGAAGCATCTCCGACCCCATAAAGTATATATATTCTTGATCAGGATCAACAGCCGAGTCGATATAGCCCTGTCCGTCTGTCCGTCCGTCTGTCCGTCTGTCCGTCCGTCCGTCCGTCCGTCTGTCCGTCTGTATGAACACGCGGATCTCAGAGACTATAAGAGCTAGAGACTTCAAATTTTGAATATAAGTTCTCGTGTACCAGGCGCAGATCAAGTTTGCCTTATTTTATCGATAACTGCCTCAGTTTCTGAATTATCGATACATTTAGATTTCCGATAGCAATAAATTCCACAATTTAAGAGGCAGAGGCTTCTAACTTATACATAATATGCATATACATATTATTGATCAATTGCCGAAATTTCATTAAGATCGGATAATAAGCACCAAAGTTATAGTCGAAAATATATTTTCATATTGATCTTCTTGCTGTCAGCAGCCGCAAGCATTTTCTGTATGCATAAATAGGCGAGCGCATGTGTGAGAAAGAGATGGCATGATAATCGACGCTAGCGTCAATATATTTGTGTGTATTCTGCAGAGCCCCGATAAGTACTGTTTCGTGTACGTATGAATGTCTGTATATATGTATATGCATGTGAGCAAAAATACTCTGTAAGAACTGAACATTTGAGTGCAAATCATTTTAAAGGGAAATTTGCCAATTAAACTAGAATATATTTAAAAACTGGGTTAAGGGTATACCGTAGTCGAGTCAACTCGACTACAGCATCTTACTTGTTTTAGGTTGTGTTTGTGTGTGTGATTGTTGCTGCGACGAATTTCGGGATCGGTTTAGTTAACGATTTTAACACTTTCCCCAAGTATAATGTTCAAACCAAATTAGTTGATGCACTTACATACATACGTATTTACATATGTATTTACGCGCAAGCCGAATTTTGTAATGACGAACGAAAGTTGCCGAAATGCGAAATTGTCCAATTGTTTTTAATAATTTATTAAAACACTGCCCAACGTTGGGCGCCAAAAAGTTGGATGCAGAAAGCGTTTTGTATGCAAGCATAAAACAACAAGTCTGGGCGGTAATTTTAACAATTATTTTACACTTTATTTTGCCGACACGAAAAAGTGCGCTTCTTCTTGAACAAAGGTTTTTCTTAGACTTCACGATAGTCGATACTATCGATGTTTTCTAAGTATGTTAGTGAAGTAACAGAGTTATCAACATGAGATCAGATTAACGGCTGATCATTAATTAGTTTGACTAAATAATCACACAAACCAATTAATAAGTAACTTATACACAAAACAAGAGTGAACGTTGCAACCGACAGCGAAATACAAAGATACCATAATGTATGAATTGTCTTTGGTTTTTTGGTAACCTGTGAGCCTTAAAAAATATTTGCACTTTGCAATTACACTTTCATAAGTACGTGTTTGCCTGTACATATCCGCGTTGGAAATTTCTGACCATAATCCCTTCTAAAGGTAAAAAGGCTCAATAATTGTCTTTTAGCCATATGAGCATTTTTAAATGTGGCTAACGCAGATGCTTTTGTCACTGTGATATATAATATATAATCGATAAAATCGATTTTCGGAAATCTATAGCTACATAGCTTCATATCTCCCACAATTTTATAGATACAGTCACAAATTTTGGTTGGAAGGTTATTAACGATCGGCATATGCCTCGCCCAAATGACCATATCTGCCGTAATTTAAGAGCTATAGTTGCCTAACTTCCAAGGTTGCAGTCTACAATAATTCGTAAATTTACGTATGGTATCGAAGTATTTTGCAATTGGTTACGCCCGACTGCAACGATCTGTATTCTAATTTTTTTTTTTTTTAACAGCAGTTAAAATGAAAATAACTTACAATTGATTTGGGCAATGCTTTAATACTTATTAATTAGACACTCCACTGATTTTATACCCCTGCAGAGCATGCATGATTGTATACAAAAATAATATAGAGCAATAATGCCAGACCGGTATTAATTGGGAGACATTTAAATTTACTAATAAGAAAGAGGCTCGGACCGGCAGACGATTATATTTTAATAGTCTCGTCTCTTATTGAGACGCACATTCTGCCTTGTGACTGTTACATACAAATATTTATAATTGACCAAATTCATTAGTTAACAAAGCAAGCTTTTTAATTGTATATATAGGCTTGAGTAAAAAACTGTATAAATGTATACTATAACAAGATCGAACTTTGCAGTCGGACGTAACCGACAGCGGAATACTATTATACCTTAATTTGTGTACAGTTAAGAAATACTTGAATTGCGGGGGATATGGGCGTTTATCGGTTTTGGGGGCGGGAGTGGGCGTGGCCCAAAAAATTTTGGGGTTCGATCTTAGTAATATACCTTCTAAGTTTGGTAACTGTAGCTCTTTAATTGCGGGAGATACAGGCACTTATCGTTTTTTGTGGGCGGGAGTGGGCGTGGTCCAACATTTTTTTTCCACATTTATGAAGGGTGTTACTAGCAATATACCTTTAAAATTTGGTGACTTAAGTTTTCAAATTGCGTGAGATATATGGGTTTATCGATTTACACCAACAGGTGTATCGGTTCAGGTAGGTGGAGTGGGCGTGGCCATCAATTTTTTTATCGATCTTTGGTGGAGTTACCAGTAACATACTTGCAAAATTTTGCGACTCTAGCTTGCAAATTACGGCAGATATGCGCATTTTAAATTTCTAGGGACGAAGTTCCTGGGGGCGGCGGATGTGGGTGTGGTATGCCAATCTTTGGAGGAGGTTACCAGCAAATTACCTTCTAAGTTTGGTCACTCTATCTTTAAAATGTTCGGAGACATACGGAGTTATCGATTTACAATCGGAATTGTCGATTATAGGCGCAGGTGTGGGCGTGGCACCACAAATTTGTTATCGGTTCTTAAAGGCGACTACCAGTAATATGCCTACCAAATTTGACGTCCCCTACTCAAAAACTGCGGAAGATATAGCCATTTGAAAATTTTAGGGGCGGGGTGATGGGGGCGTCGGAGGTGGGCGTGGCACAATCTTTCAAGGACCTCGCCAACAACCTACCAACCAAAATTGGTGACTATATTAATTAAATTGTAAGAGATATGGGGATTTATCGATTTGCTAAAATCGAATTTATAGATTTTCTAGCTCCCTGGTGGACGTAGGTCCAAACCCAAGACACTTTAACTTTTGAGGGTACTTTCCAGTATACGTTCCAAGTTTCAAGTCTCTATCTCTAAGGGTGTCGGAGGAACGCGCGTTCATACGGACGGACAGACGGACAGACAGCATGACGGACATTGCACAAAACCAATATACTATTATACCATTTTGGTATAATAGTTTAATAAAAACGGAATCTGTAAAAAGATTTTTCTTGTATATTTAAATTGATAATTTTTTTTCATGGTGGATAAAGAACACAAGAACGAGTCTCATAAGGTTTGTTAAAATGTTGTTATTATGTTGGTGTTGTTTTTTAGTAATGTGAGGAGCCATAATATATGCGCCCCTCACAGCAACTGTCGATCAGGCGGAAATCCGGCCCCGATGCAGTTGCGGCGAATTCGCTCTCTTTCGTCCTCTCACTTTCTAACGCAGGTAGTCAGCCATTTGAGCGTGTCTGACACACATATCCATGAGGATGTGTACCGTTGGTGTGGGAGCAGTATTGCGGGTGCAATACTGCCATCTATGCTCACACCAGCGGCAGACAATGGTTGGCGCCAGCAAATGGCAGTGGAAAGTTACCAGAGATTCACGCCACCGAAGATCATCACGCCACCTCGGTACAGTCCCGCCAAAAGGTCACCGGCTGGCCTATATAAGGAGCGCCGCAGCACGGCGCGAGGGATTGTATTGCGGACAGTCAAAAGCTAAGAGTGTGAAGCTAAGAGGCAGTGAAGCCGAACATCAGCAGCAGAAGGAGTACAAGTGAAACCAAAACCAAACAGTAGCAGCAAAGTGGAAGTGAAACATCGGCAATTGAGTGTGTCACTCAATCCATACAGATCGCGCAGGACACTGAGGTCTTGACATTGGTGAAGAAACAAGATCCTTGCCACGCGAGAATTTTAGTCCTGGCGGAGCCAGACAGATTCGAGCGAACAGGTGATTGTGACCGAGCCAACGAAAGGCCGAAGTGCCACGGCGAGTGCCGAGGAGTTTTCACCACACAAACCCAAATAAAAGTGCAATTAAATAAATAAAATATAATAATCACAAATAAGTATATCAGTGTTATTAATTCTCGCAAGCGCAACGAATATAAATTTGTTGCACGAACCCACAGCTCGGCTGAGTTTTAGCTCAGCTTTAACCACCGAATCAAAAGGTTCGTTACAGTAACATACCCATTAAAGTCTGATACTAGACCCGAATTTTTTTTTAGCTATCTAAGCCAAATCATTTCGACTAAACTTAGAAAAATGGACCAAGCTTATGACTTCTAACGAATATAAGGTAAGCGCTTATTATGTAAGACACAATTCCTCTTATATCTTACTGATTATATTAGGTAAAATAATTAACATTGAAATCTGCAATTATGTTTGAAATTCTTTTGTTAATCTGTCCGATTAGATGACATCATACTTTGATACCACAACTATAATAAGCTCCTTAGCCAATGACATGTCTATGTGAAGAGCAGGTCAGAGGTTCAGTGAGCAAATCTTAGCTAGCATCAGTCTTATTCAGACCACTGTAATGCCGTGCAGTGTTCGGTTGAGGAAACTTTGTCAACTTCCAAGTTTGGTAACAGTAACTATTAAATGGTATATATATGTGCATTTATCGGTTTTTGGGGGCGGGAGTTGGCGTGGGACGAAGTTCCTGGGGTGCCGATTGCTGACGTGGTCCAAAAAAATGATAGGTTGCATGGTTAGGAACGTCAAAATTGGTAGTTTGTTTACCGATAACAAATTTGTGTTACCACGCATGGCATCCTCGTAAATTGACACAAAGGTCGGTTGAGAAGATTAAAGAGGTTTTTCCTACACGATCTCTTTCCGAGGATGGAAAAAAATTCACAACAGCTTTAAGCAATCACTCTCGGTAACACTAAGACAAATTATTATTAGACGATTGATTACTGCACTCTATTTCGCTCACTACCGTCGTATTAGATTTATTAAGACCGAATGATTTCCGAAAATCCATTCCACAGATAATGTCTTCTTTGATTGAAGGTACAATCATAAATTAAACTTTTTATGTTGTAAGTCATACTCTAGCGGCACAAGAAGAGTACCTAATACCTTTTGACGTTAGCTATCTGCAGTGCGAACATTGCCATTTAATTTTTTAAACTGTATGTCTGTTGCAAGCAATTGTGCGGCCAATTGTCCTCCGATCACGCTTTTATTAGCCCCACTATCCAGCAAAGCTAAATTGCTTTGACCAAATAACATTAGATTTATATATGGACGCGCATCATTTCAGTTGCGGATTGTAGAGATAAATGTAATATTCTTTAACGATAGCTTGTTTCTCCCGAAATCGTTCATTTGAACTGAAGAATGTGTTTTGGAAATCGAGTTTACTTGGTGGACATCCTGTTGTAAGTTTTCCGATTTAGGATGGCACTTGGGACATAAGGGTTTGAGTGTATCAAGACGGCCCCAATCATAGCAAAATACGCGTCTGTTTTTTATACAATCTTGATATCGGTGACCTATCTCATCACAATTCCAACATTTTATCCTATTAACTGATCGTATTGCATTTATCTCAGTTGTTTCTACAGAATCTGTATGCGATATATCTATCGATTCTTCCTCATGCATGACTTCATTGAGAAAACGCCTGGCACAAGTTTTGAAGACATACATAAACAGAATTGTTCGTGCTTGTGACATTCAGTTCTAAGAGTTGCTACATTTGGTGTGGCTACATGAAGTAGTTCTAACCTCAGTTCTCGCCTAAGGTTTCTTTTAATATTTGCCACAAACTCCGTCTCTGTCAGTGCATCAGCTATACTCAGAATAGCATCTAAAAATTGATTAAAACTTTCTCCATTTCGCTGTTTACGAGATCTTAAGCAATTGGACCGAGTATTTGTTCTTTGAAACCGCCAGTAGAACTGTAATGCGGGTCTACAAAACAATATATTTGCAAATTGATAAAGCATATTCCAATTTCTATTCAGGCCTTGGTCGGTCAAGCGATTGATCCGGCAAATATATTCCTCCACAGAAATTTCATTACATGATAGGAATAGCACCAGTTCGATGGGCCCCACGATTTGTTCGAGGAACTTGGAAGGTCTGTTCCGATGACTGACTTTTTACATCAACTAACTGTGAGAGTGTACATGGCTGTCTACACGAAGGACATGTTTCATTAGTACGTAGCCAGGTTACCAAACAAGCTTGATGGAATTTATGTTTACAAGGGGTCTCCGCAATTTGGAAATAATAATCGAAACTGGGTCTCTACAAATGTTAGACAGCACTATATAAGTATTTATACTAGCTGCTATGTCTATATGTTAACTATAACCGATTGGCGTTTATAAAATGGTTGCATCTTTAAGATTTTAAATATATCAATCGTGACTTCCTTCAACCATTAACTGTTTCTACTTTAATTTGAAGAATTGTTTCCGGAAAAGAGGGACGTGGCGAAATAATCCACCAAGAACAATCTCATTCTCTTTCAACAATAACTATGAAATTAATTTTAAAATATTAAAAAAAATCCAAAAGGGGAAGATAAATTAAATTCACTTATGTTTTAGCTAATATTGGTTAGCTTAAGCCTTTTTATTTCGTATATTTTTATTAATTACTAGTCAGAATCCGCAAAAACTGACAGACTACCCGCAATTCCTAGTAATCAATTCTACGCACTGAACTATTTAAAAAATTGGATGGCGGTTTTGTGGGGATTTGGACGAGGCTTTTCGAAATTCGGACAATCATATTGTTATGGCTGTTAGAGTTACAATTGCCGTACGTCATTCGTAACAGTACGTTATCTCGGGTGTCGCACGTTGGGCGCCATTTAATTATGTAACGAACACGTTCTAGTGTGCAGCAAACTGGAGGCATACTCGGACTACGGGGTCGACTGTGCTCAGGGTAAGTAGGGTTACTGCTTTGCTACCTAGTAAGCTGCCGTGTCAGATAACTAAAAATTAGTAGACAGAGTGCTAAAACAACCAGACGGAAAGGCTGACGGAATCCATTAGTGATATACTTAGGTCGAAGAACCGAGATGGTGGAGTTCTTCTTTCTTTACCCGCCCAACCTGTAAAGACTGATAATCAATGCCTTTACCCTATTAATGATGCAAAACCATTTTTATATCATGAGCCCATTTAGATTTTGTTTAATTCATAACTATTTATTTAAAAAGATCTCGATAATATTCGTTTGAGATTTTGTTTTATTATTTTATACTCTTAATTTTAATTTTTTTTTTTTTAGATGTTTTACTTAATTACTATTTTTTTTAAATTTCATATTGGGCATTGTAACTTAATACTACAAATTTAACTCTCTTTTAATTTCAATGAGAAGAGTGTGCAACGAAGTCATTTTACTATATACTTAATTTTAAATCTCAAACATAAGGGCGTTTAGTGGAACAATAATAAATGAAATGGCATGTGCTTTAGCTATTTTAAATGAGTTAACTAAATTATACAGGTATTTACATTTTTCATTATGTGGGACAACTGTTATATAGTCATAATTGGTTTGATTTTGGTTATTTTAACTTATTTTAACTTTACAGCACCAAGACAGCGGTTTATGTAGTCCATCGTAGTCGACAGGTCTGAAGACTGATGACATTGCTGTGTGAACTTCAAATCGGATTCGACAATATAACAGCAGATATTTCTTATATATACCATAGCAAATTTAGTTAGCTCTGTATTAAATTAAATATTAATTCTTACAAATTAATTCTAAGAGAATTTAGCTAAAGATTTAACAATGGTTGTGTATGGTTCAATTCAATTTAATATAAGTTTTCGGATCGGTGCGGTAACTGTTCTTTCATGATGTTTCGGTCAGTCCCGCTCTTTGTTTATTACATGCGGCTTGTTGTTACAGTCACGTCTTAAAAAACTTTACCAGTGCGAATTAATCTCATTTTCTAATAATAGTATTGTGCATATGTGTGCACCACTATATCTTCCTTCCAAGTTTGGTAATTGTAGCTATAAAATTGAGGGAGATATATTCCTATGGAAATTTTGAAGGCGGGAGTGGGCGTTCCAAAAGAAATAGCTGTAGGCTTTTTTATTTTTTGGTGATGAAAGTGTGCGTGATCCAAAATATTTTTGAAGGATGTAACTCGCAATATACCTTAAAAATTTTACGACTTTGGTTTTCAAATTGTATGAGATATGTGGTCATAGTCTCTCTCTCTCTTTTTACAAAGGGCGCTCGCTGATCTGCCGGCTGCTGCAGCTAGTGAGATTACATTACTCTTAAAGTATATAATTGATAGTTGATTGTTGAAGTTGGTTCGATCGTTGTAGTTACTTACTTATATCGTTGTTGAAAAACTTTAACGTTTTACAAATAACTTTGTGTTTTGTGATAATGGAAATAGAGCTGATAGCGTCAACATCAACATTAAGACAATATTTTAACATACCTTATAAGACACATCATTGTCTTCTTCATCAACCAGAACAAAAAATTATTTTTATCAATTTAAATATACAATTAAAATATTTTTAAGGATTCGTTTTATTATGTTTATAATATACATCCATACTAGAGTTGTTTACTTAAGCCTATACATACAATTACAAAACTTTCTTTGTTAACTATTGAAATTGGTCAATCATAAAAATTTGTATGTAACAGTCAGAAGGCAGAATCTTCGTCTCAATAACAGACGAGACTATTAAACTATAATCGTCTGCCCATCCGTGACTCTTTTTATACCCTTAACCCATTGAAAATAGAAACAAGTAAGAACGCTGTAGTCGAGTGAGCTCGACTACCATATACCCTGAACCAAGCTTTAAATGCATTCTAGGTTTATCGTTTTTGGGGGCTGGAGTGGGCGTGGCCCGATCTTAGTAATATACCTTCTAAGTTTGGTAACTGTAGCTCTTGAATTGCACTTGAGTGGCACCACAAATTTCAAACTTGATCTGCGCCTGGTATACGAGATCTTATATTCCGCGTGTTCATACAGACGGACAGACGGACAGACAGACGGACAGGGCTAGATCGACTCGGCTATTGATCCTGATCAAGAATATATATACTTTATGGGGTCGGAGATGCTTCCTTCTTCCATTATACCCTTTTTATACCCTGAACCCATTAAAAATGGGTAAAAAGGGTATAATGGTTTTTATACCCTGAACCCATTAAAAATGGGTAAAAATGGTATAATGGTTTTGTGCAAATGTATGTAACAGGCAGGAGGAAGCATCTCCGACTCCATAAAGTATATACAGTGGCTTGCAGCCCCAATCGCCCAGTGTCTAGCAACAAATTGAAAGTGCTATTAAGTTTAAACAAGGAAACAAATTCAAAATGTTTAAATGCCAATTTGTTAAATGATATATCACATTTGAAAAACAAACTTTAGTTTTTATTTAAATATTAATTAATTAATTAAAATTAGTCAAAAACTGAAAACATAAGCCAAAATACATATGCAGCTCAGTTCGCCCAGTCTTAAAAAAAGTTACATATTTGGCGTATAAAAGCTTAAATAAGGATGTTAATACTTAGTATGATATCCTTTAGCCTTAACAACTTCCCTTAATCAATTATTCATGGAAGATACCAGCTTCCGGGTAGTTTCTGGACTGATCCTGCTCCACTCCTCCAGCAGAGCATTTTGGAGATCCTGTTTGCTTGATATGTTGTGGTTCCGGATATTATTTTCCAGCAGAGCCCACAAATTTTCAATAACATTTAAGTCTGGAGACTGGGCCGGTGGAATCATCACGTGGGGGCAGTTCAATCTAAGCCAGGACTGTACTATTCCGGCCTTATGCTTGGGGTCGTTGTCATGGTATATCCGGAAAGTACGTCGGTTTCCAGCTTCTCGACACTTTGGAGTAAATTTTCCTTTAGTATATCAAAGTAAACATTCTTGTCCATTATTGTTTCAATAATCACAAAATTTCAGTCGCGGGCTGCCGAGATAGATGCCCATACCAGGACACTTCCTCAGCAGTGCTTGACTGTGGCCTTTATGTTTTTGGGGCTCAGATCAGTATTGGAGTGTCGCCACACATAATTCCGTCTGTCCGAGCCAAAAATGTTTATTTTGTACTCAAATTCAAATATGACTGTGTTCCAGAACTCCAAATCCTTGTCCAAGTGGATTTTGGCGAACGTCATCCTATACCCTCTATTTTTTGCGCTTGGAAATTTCGTTTTCCGTGGTACTCGGGCCTTAAAGTCTTGGTTGCGCAGAACCTGGAGCACAGTTCCCATACTGAACTTTTTCCTTATTTCATTCTGCACCTATTGAATCAGTTTTTGAGCCAATAGCTTAAAATTTCCCCTTGAAATCTTGATGATCCTTGGCTCGTCCTGCTCGGTGAAAATCGGGTTTGGTGCCATTCCGCCCTTGTCCTCTGTCCAATTTTCGTCCACGAAACTCCAAATGATGTGGAATATAGTTAAGGTGTTTAGATTGACCATTTTAGCTATTTTTCGATATTAATAACCGATTTTTAAGTGTTCCAGAATGAGTTTCCGTTGTTCAATGGGCGTCCTTTTGCCCATAGTCCTTGTTGGCAGGTTGCACCCGAGATGCAGATTATAACTAAACTGACTTAGAAGGATTGGTCTATTTATACCGAAAATATTCTATTTTAGGTAAAAAATCCGGATTTTATGGCACCCAGGGTGTCCATAATGTAACTGGGCGAAATGACGTGCATACATAAAAAGAGGTACTTTCTTACATAACCCTACCTAGCAGGTGGAAAACCCACAGTTTATTAGGGTCATATATTCATTTTGGTGGTCAATAAGTGTACCTGCCATGGGTCTTTGGAATTTTTGAAAAATATTCAACAATGAGTTTATGGCAGGCAATTGAAATTGTTGCTAGACACTGGGCGATTGGGGCTGCAAGCCACTGAATATTATTGATCAGGATCATGTCCGTCTGCCTGTCCGTCCGTCCGATCGTGTTCCTAGTGTTAAAATTAAGTGACTTAAGTTGCGTGAGTTATAGGTCTTAAAGATTTCCACCAACAGGTGTATTGGCTTAGGTAGGCGAAGTGGGCATGGCCATCCAATTTTAATCGATCACTTAGGGGAGTTACCAGTAGCAAACTTTAAAATTTTGAAATTACGAAATATATGCGGATTTCATATTTCTAGGGCCGAAGTTATGGGGCCGGGGGCTGTAGGCGTGGTTCAAAAAATTATAGGCCGATCATTGGAGGATCAATTTACCTTCCAAGGTTGATCACTCTATTTTCAAAATTGTGGGAGATATACGAATTTATCGATTTACATTTTCAGAAATGTCGGCATTGTCAATTATGGTCGCAGGTGTCGGCGTGGTAACACAAATTTGTTATCGGTTCTTAAAGGCGACTACCAATAATTAACCTACCAATTTGCCAGCTCAAAAACTGCGGACGATATAGCCATTTAAAAATTGTAGTGGCGGGGGACTTTGGGGGTCAGAGGTGGGCGTGGCATATGCCGATCTTTGAAGGACATCGCTAATAACCTTTTTAAGGCTTACGGGTTACCAAAAAACCAAAGACAATTCATACATTATGGTATCATAGTCGGTTACGTCTGACAGTAACAAGTATACAAGTTATTAATTGGTTTGTGTTATCTTTCTTAGTGTGACACTCTTTAAACATACACATGTTTGTCTTTTTTTTTGTGAATACGGCTATACCGTTTTTTGATGAAGCTAGTAGTAGGAATATATATATAACTAAATATCAGGCATAAGCTCCACACCTGGCGGATATTTTCAGACTGCTCCGATACACGCCGACCCCAGAAACCTTGTCCTTAGAAATTTGTAATGGCCCTGCGGCTCTTTAAGCCAACTCAATCGTTAGTGTACATCAATAAGACCACTAACGATATGAGAACGCTGTTAACGCTGGCTGCTGCAGTTGAAACTACACTTAACATAATATGCAGGTGTGAATGCAATTAAGAATACTCTATATATATTGAGCCACGCAGGGCTCCAAATGAAGATCAAATTAACAACTGCAACTAATTTGCTACTGACGCCAACTTCCTCCCCCCGTTGAATGGCTTCCATTCAGCAGTATCCTCAATAGTGTCTTTCGGTGTCTTCAAGTCAGCAACTCGAGCAATGCCACATCTGCCTGGAAAGTGTGAGATGCTCCTCACGCCACCGTGCCCAAAGACCGCCTATCAAGAAGTGAGCCGGAGTCAAAACGTCGTAGTAGACTGGATTCTCTGAAATTACAAATAATGGGCGAGAATTAATGACGGCTGCTATTTGGAAACAAATAGTGGCTCATGGTAGGCTGATTTTCGTCCTATACGAGAATTAATATTGGCTGCTATTTTGCTCACAAGAGTTCGCAACTTATCTAACTTGAGCAACGACTGGCCAACACAGCGGTAAGAATCATGCTGGGCGGTTTTTGCCGCTGCTTCCAATAGTCTGCCTAAGTGTGGAAAGCGAGGGGGAATGCCAGTCAATTTTGTCAGCCAGGCAGAATTGATGAACAGTTGTTAAGTCCTGAACCAGTTCCAGGTGAGCAGCCTTGGTAACAAAGAAGGCGAGGACCGAAATGTAGCATTTGGCCTGGTGGAACAACAGATTTGCATAAAACGCAAATGCAAATGGGCTGCTTCAATTCGCTCTGTTGCCAAATTGACCATAATATTCTTTGATTAGCTGTGGCTTAGCTCGCAAAAATCTGACGCACTTGTTGACAACCCGAGACAATTTTTCAAGCCGCCAATATTGGAGGCGTATATTGGCGAGTAGTGCACGAGGGCCTGAGTGCAGGTTACGCTCATGAAATGCTTTAATGATCCATTAGCGCAACTCCACCACAGCACGAAGAATACTCGCTGCCAATCAAAAGGTTGCAGTCCAGGCTCGTTAGGTCCGGGTCCAGAATTGTTGCTGGACATCCGCCAATCTTTAACTCCAGGAGCTGGATCTTCGAATCGTGCTCACTCTTTCTGTAGCTCTCGGTTAGCTGCAGCGTCCGATCGAATTTCACGTCCTGCTGTTGCAGCTGCACCAACTCTGTTCTCTGGATGGCTATGTGCTGCTGTAGATGCTGTCGTTCGCTGGCATGTTGTTCGGCCAGCCGGAATTGATGCTGGCCTACTGCTAGTTGGTGCACCTGCTCCATATCAAGTTGCCTTTCCGGTAGCTCCTTACTGATGTGCTTTAGTTGCTCCTTGCCGCTTGTCTGGCATGCAGGTCAAAAATTGTTGATTCCATCTGCTTTCGTTCCTGCTCCCGATCCGCCTTCATCACCAGCCTGGCCAGATAAAAATCGAACAATGTGGACTTGCGATTGTCACCGAAGGCAGATGCCTTGACGGAGATGACGTCCATACTTAGGCTTAACGTTCGCACAAAATTGCATTCAAATGCACAAATTTACCGACAACAAGAAAATGCAATCGCGCACGCACAGCTGCTTATGTACACGAAAGAAGATCACGAAGGCTTAAGCGTAGCAGCGGCACACACTAAACGACGATTGCGTAGCGGATTTATCACAAAGCCGAGAGAAAACAAATGCAGAGAGATGTCGAGAGAGAGAGAGCGTGCCGATCCAAGAGAATGCGATACAAGAAGAGCGCAGTACAAGAAGAGCGCTTATAACGCTGGTTGCTGCAGCACGAACTGCACTTTGAATAGTTTGCATGTGTAAATACAACTAAGACTAATCAATTTATATTGAGGATTGCATGGCTCTAAATTCAAATGTACATCAAATTAATGATTGCAACTAATTTGCTTCTTTTATTATTTCTTATAATCAAATACAAGGCCTGCTTCCTTTTGAACAGTTCTGTCTATAAGCCATTTTTAATAAGTTTTTATTTAGGACCAATGCTTTGAGCATGTTGAATATACAATTCCACCAAGTGGCAATTACTTTTCTATTTATTCCGACCATTTGAATAATATCCGAACTTGTATTTACATAAGATTATAGTGACTTAAATTCGGGTATATCAGAAAATGTTTAATATCTGGTGGAGATCCAATGAAACTTACATTCCCACCAGTGACTGGTTACTTACGATTTACGATTATTGTTCATTCGCCTAAAATAGTTCTTACAACGTATCTTATTTCTTGTAACTGAAGGAAGATTGCCACTTAAAATGCTATTTTTAATTTCTAAATATTCTCTGAGCCATTCATTATACGAGCGACAACGTGAAAAGTGATCAGTGATGTTTTTTGCATCCGGTGATCTCTTAGCCATAGGGACTACTAATGACGTAGCTTGTATCTTCAGATTATATTTGACTTGTGGCATCCTGTTGTTGGCGAATATCCACAATCATAGCGCTGAGCCACACAATTCTCCCATACTTATCTCTGCGCAACATAATTCCAACAAGTAATTTTTAAACGATGAATAGCGGCGATCTCTTCTTCTCCATTAACATCAATATTCGATTCAGCTTTCATCTTCAATGCTCCCACGGCATCGTCAACTCATTCGATTTGTGTTTTAAAAGTAAAATAAAATAAAACAAGTAAGAACGCTGTAGTCGAGTGAGCTCGACTACCATATACCCTGAACCAAGCTTTAAATGCATTATAGGTTTATTGTTTTTGGGGGCTGAAGTGGGCGTGGTCCGATCTTAGTAATATACTTTCTAAGTTTGGTAACTGTAGCTCTTGAATTGCGGGAGATACAGGCATTTATCGTTTTTTGTAGGCGGGAGTGGGCGTGGCCCAAAATATTTTGGAGTTCGATCTTAGTAATATACCTTCTAAGTTTGGTAACTGTAGCTCTTAAATTGCGGGAGATACAGGCATTTATCGTTTTTTGTGGGCTGGAGTGGGCGTGGTCCAAAATATTTTCCACATTTATGAAGGTTGTTACTAGCAATATCCCTTTAAAATTTGGTGAGATATATGGGCTTATCGATTTACACCAACAGGTGTATCGGTTTAGGTAGGTGGAGTGGGCGTGGCCATCCAATTTTTTATCGATCTTTGGGGGAGTTACCAGTAACATACCTGCAAAATTTTGCGACTCTAGCTTGCAAATTACGGCAGATATGCGCATTTTAAATTTCTAGGGACGAAGTTCCTGGGGGCGGCGGATGTGGGCGTGGTCCAAAAATTGTTATGCCAATCTTTGGAGGAGGTTACCAGCAAATTGCCTTCCAAGTTTGGTTACTCTATCTTTAAAATTTTCGGAGATATACGGAGTTATCAATTTACAATCGGAATTGTCGATTATAGGCGCAGGTGTGGGCGTGGCACCACAAATTTGTTATCGGTTCTTAAAGGCGACTGCCAGTAATATACCTACCAAATTTGACGTTCCCTACTCAAAAACTGCGGAAGATATAGCCATTTGAAAATTTTAGGGGCGGGGGTGATGGGGGCGTCGGAGGTGGGCGTGGCACATGCCGATCTTTCAAGGACCTCGCCAACAACCTACCAACCAAAATTGCTGACTGTATCCATTAAATTGTGAGAGATATCTGGAATTTACTGCTATCGGAAATCTAAATGTATCGATAATTCAGAAACTGAGGCAGTTATCGATAAAATAACGCAAACTTGATCTGCGCCTGGTATACGAGATCTTATATTCCAAATTTGAAGTCTCTAGCTCTTATAGTCTCAGAGATCCACGTGTTCATACAGACGGACGGACGGACAGACAGACGGACAGTGCTATATCGACTCGGCTATTGATCCTGATCAAGAATATATATACTTTATGGGGTCGGAGATGCTTCCTTCTGCCTGTTACATACATTTGCACAAAACCATTATACCCTTTTTACCCAATTTTTAATGGGTTCAGGGTATAACAAGTAAGAACGCTGTAGTCGAGTGAGCTCGACTACCATATACCCTGAACCAAGCTTTAAATGCATTATAGGTTTATCGTTTTTGGGGGCTGGAGTGGGCGTGGCCCGATCTTAGTAATATACCTTCTAAGTTTGGTAACTGTAGCTCTTGAATTGCGGGAGATACAGGCATTTATCGTTTTTTGTGGGCGGGAGTGGGCGTGGCCCAAAATATTTTGGAGTTCGATCTTATTAATATACCTTCTAAGTTTGGTAACTGTAGCTCTTAAATTGCGGGAGATACAGGCATTTTTCGTTTTTTGTGGGCGGGAGTGGGCGTGGTCCAAAATTTTTTTTCCACATTTATGAAGGGTGTTACTAGTAATATACCTTTAAAATTTGGTGACTTAAGTTTTCAAATTGCGCGAGATATATGGGTTTATCGATTTACACCAACAGGTGTATCGGTTTAGGTAGGTGGAGTGGGCGTGGCCGTCCAATTTTTTTATCAATCTTTGGGGGAGTTACCAGTAACATACCTGCAAAATTTTGCGACTCTAGCTTGCAAATTACGGCAGATATGTGCATTTTAAATTTCTAGGGATGAAGTTCCTGGGGGCGGCGGATGTGGGCGTGGTCCAAAAATTGGTATGCCAATCTTTGGAGGAGGTTACCAGCAAATTGCCTTCCAAGTTTGGTTACTCTATCTTTAAAATGTTCGGAGATATAGGGAGTTATCGATTTACAATCGGAATTGTCGATTATAGGCGCAGGTGTGGGCGTGGCACCACAAATTTGTTATCGGTTCTTAAGGGCGACTACCAGTAACATACCTACCAAATTTGACGTTCCCTACTCAAAAACTGCGGAAGATATAGCCATTTGAAAATTTTTGGGGCGGGGGTGATGGGGGCGTCGGAGGTGGGCGTGGCACATGCCGATCTTTCAAGGACCTCGCCAACAACCTACCAACCAAAATTGGTGACTGTATCCATTAAATTGTGAGAGATATGTGGAATTTACTGCTATCGAAAATCTAAATGTATCGATAATTCAGAAACTGAGGCAGTTATCGATAAAATAACGCAAACTTGATCTGCGCCTGGTATACGAGATCTTATATTCCAAATTTGAAGTCTCTAGCTCTTATAGTCTCTGAGATCCGCGTGTTCATACAGACGGACAGACAGACAGACGGACAGACGGACAGACAGACGGACAGGGCTAGATCGACTCGGCTATTGATCCTGATCAAGAATATATATACTTTATGGGGTCGGAGATGCTTCCTTCTGCCTGTTACATACATTTGCACAAAACCATTATACCCTTTTTACCCATTTTTAATGGGTTCAGGGTATAAAAAGGAGACATAATTTACTGCAAAATAGATAGAATAGTTTGCGATAATTGACAACACCAATATATTTAATTGGGATAATTATATTTCATTTTATTGCACTGTATTTTAAAAACTATGCAGCGAGACTCCTCGGCACTTACGTTGGATTTGTCATAATCACCTGTTCGCTTGAATCTGTCCAGGCTCTAATTCTCGCGTGGCAAGTATCTTGTTTCGTCACCAATTTCAGGACCTCAGTGTCCTGTGCGATCTGTGTGGAAATGTCGACGCTTCACTTTCACTTTACTGCTTCTGTGTAGTTTTGGTTTCACTTGTTGTTCACTTTCTCTGTTGACTTGCGCTGCACTCCTGCTTCTAACGCTTGACTTCACTCTCTCGCGCCGTGCTGCGATGCTCCTTATATAGGTCAGCCAGTGACCTTTTGTCGGGACTGTACCGAGGTGGCGTGATCTCTGGTAATTTTCCACTGCCATTTGCTGGCGCCAACCATTGTCTGCCGCTGGTGTGAGTATAGATGGTAGTATTGCACCCGCTATACTGCTCACACACCAACGGTGCGTATCCTCATGGACATGCGTGTCAGACACGCTCAAATGGCTGAATGCCTGCGCTAGAAATGGAGAGGACGAAAGAGAGCGAATTCGCCGCAACTGCATCGCGGCCGGATTTCCGCCTGATCGACAGTTGCTGTGAGGGGCGCATATACCACGGCCATGCACATACACACGTACCCGTGTATGCAGGTTGGCCACGGCTATATGGCTACTCACACTCCCCCCTTTCTTCGGCAGTGGGAAGCTTCCAGATTCCCACAGGAACGATCATCTGTAATTAAACGAAGTTAGTTCCCACCCCTGGTATCCCGTGAAATTACGTGTAGTTATGGTGTTTTCTTTTTCATTTTATTTTTCTTTGGCTGTAGATCTGTCTAAATACCCTGGAACTTCTTGGCGACGCCTTGATCCGGTATCGATTACCATCGCACAACACTATAGTTGCGGCGCGGCGACTGGTTCCCGGCTGTCCATCCACTGCTTGTAGGTTTGGCCGGGGTGGCTCTGGTGTCGCTGCTGGGCACGACTCCTGTCGGCCCAGTGTCGGTCGCCTCCATTCGGGTGGTGGCGGTGGTGGTGACTCCACCGGTCTCCGTACTGGTTCTTCGTACAGCTGCCAGGAGGCGGGTACTCCCACGCCCTCCTTCCATTTGTACACCACGGTGACAGCGTGCACCCATCGGCCCGTCTCGTAGATCCGTTGGTAGCTGGCTGTCGCCGTGGGCTTTTGTGACTGCGGTTCGTCCTCCTCTGACGACACTTCGACCGTCTCCTCCTCGGGTCGCGTCCGGGGTGTGTACGGCATCGTGTCCTCATCGTCTCCATTGATGTCCGGTGCCGACACCCGTTCCTCCGTCTCGTCCTCCTCGTCGGACGAGATGGCGATGTTGGCATCCCCCTCTACCTCGGTGTCTGAACTCTGGTCTGAGGACGTCGAGGGGGCCCATGCCTCTTCCTCTGTGTGTTCTCTTCCAGCTCCACCGCTGCTGCCAGTGCCCACGGATTGGCTCCTTGTTCCGGCGCCTCAGCCGGCGCCCACGGGTCGGCCTCCAGGGACTCGGCGCGGGGCCTCGGTACCCTGAATCGGACAGCCGTATCGTCCGGTTCCGGGGTTAGTGTTAGCTCCGGGAATTGGCACTCTAGCCATGCGGGGTTGACATCGTCGATATTGCTGGGGAGCCGTCCTCGTCTGTCGGTTCGACCTCGTCTCCACTCAGGTCGTGGAACGGCAACGCCATCAGCTCCAGCTGCTCTTCCCGCATGTTCCGGCGTTCCCGCTCGATGCGTCTCCATTGGCTTGGCAGCCTCAAGCACACCCTGCGCGTCAGTCGTGTGTCAGTCGGCGTCTGGCCGCCATCCGCGCCGTCGACTCGGTTCCCCTTTCGCGCTGAATTCCAGCATCACTGAGACCCGGGTCTGACGCGCGGCGACCAGCCGTCGACAAGCCAGTGCCCACGTGTTTGGCGAAATATTCCGTGTTGCTGTCCATGGTGCCGTTTTGCTTGTTGTGTTTGTTTTTCCAAAAAGTTCTAAAGCTGCGCGCATGCCTGACCGCGCCTTTTATACTTTTGGGGTATGTGGGTGTGGGTGTTTGTGCGTTTTTGACACCGGAACTCTCTCCCCGAGTTCTAATGCCCACACGTATGCACTTAATCTCAGAGATTAACTTCGTGCACACGTGTGTTCGATGAGTGTCTCACCCAATCCCCTCGTGGTCCCCAGCGAAGTATTCACGCTGTTGTTGCCCTCGTGGCTTACGCATCTCTCTTTTTCAAATGCTCGCTCAAAATGCATTTTGTTGTTGTTGCGCTCTCCAGCGTTCGCGCACTCGCGCTAAACGTGAGAGAGCCCAACAACGGTGCGCTCTTTGTGCGTGCATCGGCACTAGTGTGTGTGTGTGGTCAGCCAATGGTGCTGCGCATGCGTTGTTGTTGCGCTCTCCAGCGTTTGCGCACCCACGCCAAACGTAAGAGAGCCAACAACGGTGCGCTCTTCATGCGTGTGTGGCCAGCCAATGGTGCTGCGCAATGCGTTTGGGCTGGCCGTTGAACTATTCGGCCGTTGAACTTAGATTCCGCATTCAGCGCATGCACTCGAGAGTGGGTCATGGTCATGTTTTCTCGGCTGACCATTTCTCCCGCTCTCGGGTGCATCGCCGAATGCGTGCACTTTCGCTCACTTCGCCGTGCTGCTTTTTTTTTTTGTTGCTTGTTCTCAGCCGCTTCAGGGCTCTGTTTTTGTTTGTTTTGATTTATATGCAATTATAAATAGCCTCTGCTTCGAGGCCTATTTATTTTCCACCCTTTTTCTATTAACCGAAAAGATTGAAATGTTCTATGCATTCTCACAATCTTTTCGGTCGCAGGTGTATGCATATATTTTCTCTATTGTTTGGCTGACCCACCTGTCTCAATCCGGTCGCTGTGCGGCTTCAGTTCGCCTATGTGCGCTGTTTTTATCCGTGTTTTGTCCGTGAGGCTCTTCAATTTGCAGATCACAGGTGATAGCAAATCCACAATTTGATACGGGCCTCCGTATCTCGGCGCCAGCTTTGCTGCGAATCCTGCTGCAGCATTCGACAGGTGGTGTAGCCATACTTTCTCTCCGACTGTGGGTCTCCATGGTCTGCGCCGAAGGTTATGGTGCCTTGCTCGGTCCTGAGCCGCCAATTGACTCTGCTTATACTTTTGACATATTTCGCATTGTTTGGCATATGCTCGTACATCTCTATTTAAGCTTGGCCATTACTAGCGCGCTGCTATTCGGGCTATAGCTTTCCTGCTACCCGTATGGATTGCGACGGCGGAGAATTGCATGATTTGACTTCTCTTCCCGGTAGGCACACACAATTTCTAAGCTGCTGCATCCTCAGTTCCAGCTGTATGCGGGATGTGCCAATATAGGTTTCCAGACTCTTCATAGTAATCTGGATACTTCCTGGGGTTTTTCTTGATGTCCGTTCGCAACTTTTGGATCCATTTGCACTTCCGGTTGGCTTGATCCATTCCGTCTTCCACCATCGAAAATCTTTGGAATGTGTCCTTCAGGGGCTTCAATACGCCAACAGCCGCTACTTTCTCCGGGTGTATTGGTGTAACGACTATTGTGGCTATGGATAATCTCTCCTCGAGGTGTTTTCGTATCCCGCTCTTTGGTATGTTCACCATGAAGCTTGCACACTCTACAAGCGTGCCCATGCCAGACAAGAAGTCCCAGCCAAGAATAAGATCGTCGTGGACTCCTGCCAGT
Source organism: Drosophila infuscata (assembly GCA_035042205.1). NCBI lineage: Eukaryota > Metazoa > Arthropoda > Insecta > Diptera > Drosophilidae > Drosophila > Drosophila infuscata. The sequence continues at coordinate 23,325 of JAWNLR010000352.1, forward strand.
ATCAGCAGAGCAATCTGCATGCTGCTCCGGCCCAGTCTGACGTTCACCTCGATCTGCCCTCGAATTCCGCTTCTTCGGCCATCTGCCATGTGGACTCGCCATTTGTTTGCGCTTCGTCGGCCTACGCTGATCAGTCTACGCGCTAGCTCCTCACTAACGAAGCTACTCGTGGCCCCTGTATCAATCATAGCCTTGTAATGACAGTAGCCGATCTCTACGGTAGCTGTTAGTTGCGCAACTTCGGCCTGTAGGCTGCCGATGAGCGTCTTGTGGCGTGTCCTGTTTGGCTTCCGCTCACCCATTGGTGGTGCACGCCGGTCTCTGTTTCCCGACGGACAACATACTGACGTACGAACTCCAATACGCTCACATATCCAACAGAATTCCAGCATAGGATTCGAACACTCTATTGCCAAGTGTCCCTCCTGGCCGCAACATCTGCATGACCTCGCTGGATTCTGTATGTGGGTTTGTACGTTGTCGTGTCTTGTCCTCGGGGCTGGTCTGGGTCCAGTGTCGGCTTCTGCTCGCTCCTCCACCATTACCATACATCGTGGATGATTTGGCCTCTGAGCGGGCTCCATATGGTCATATTTCGCTTCTTTGCGTTGTCGTGGTGGTTCCCTGCGTCTTTGCCGTGGATTGTTACCATACTGCAGCGGCTGCTCCTTGCGGCTGTGCTGTGGTGTGTTGTACCTGTGCTGCTCCATGCGGCTGTGCTGTGGCGCGTTGTAACTGTGCTGCTCCATGCGGCTCTGCAGTCTCAGCTTTTCCCTGTCGGCTTCGAGTTCCTCGAATGCCTCGGCCAAATACATCAATTCATTCAAACTATTAAATTGGTTTGGCCTAGCGAAGGCTCGTAAGTCTGGGAGGCTGTTGTTGTATATCCTGTTCAGCTGCGTTTCCGCTGGATATTGCAGTGGCCGCATTAGCGTCTGCATTTCGATTATAAACACCTTAAATGGCTCTTGTATAGCCCGACGTCTTCGGGTAACTTCGTCCTTGAGATTCTCAAAATAATCTCTTGGCAAGAAATATTCTTGAAAACTCTGGACAAAAGTTACCCATTTGGTCCAGTGTTGATTGTTGGCTACGTACCATTTAAGCGCCATTCCTTGAAGTAGTTCCGGCATGGCTCTGGGAACTAAATTCAAGTTGAGCCCATACGCATCGGCTGACCACTCAACTTGTTCCAAAAATTCCATAGGCTTTGTTGTTCCGTCGAAACAGAAGTTCCATTCACGGACTTGTTTCGCTACCTTTGAATATTCCTGGGTCATAATTGGTGCCGTTTGCTCGTGTATGGACGCTCTCCTCTGTGGCTGTGGTGTGGACGCTGCTCCTCAAATAGAGTGATTGGCGTCTCTAGCTGCCTGCGCATCGCATCCAGTGTGCCGGATAGTTCCACCTGGAACTCTTCTCCGTACCGCATCACCTCGTCCTTCTTTAAGTTGTACACCCACGCACGCACCATATTTATTTTTTTTGTTATTATTATAATTTCACAATAAATATATTTATTCAACTCTCGCAACCACCAACGTTGGGCGCCAGTTGTAACAAACCGTTTTTGTTCGGTGATTAAAGCGGAGCTAAAACTCAGCCGAGCTGTGGGTTCGTGCAACAAATTTATATTCGTTGCGTTTGCGATAATTGACAACACCAATATATTTAATTGTGATAATTATATTTTATTTTATTACACTGTATTTTAAAAACTATGCAGCGAAACTCCTCGGCACTCGCAGTGGCACTTCGGCCTTTACGTTGGATTTGTCACAATCACCTGTTCGCTTGAATCTGTCCAGGCTCTAACTCTCGCGTGGCAAGGATCTTGTTTCGTCACCAATTTCAGGACCTGAGTGTCCTGTGCGATCTGTGTGGATTGAGTGATGCGATGTATCACTCAAATGCCGACGCCTCACTTTCACTTTACTGCTTCTGTGTGGTTTTGGTTTCACTTGTTGTTCACTTTCTCTGTTGACTTGCGCTGCACTCCTTCTGCTTCCAACGCTTGACTTCACTCTCTCGCGCAGTGCTGCGGCGCTCCTTATATAGGTCAGCCAGTGACCTTTTGCCGGGACTGTACCGAGGTGGAGTGACGTTTTTGCGGTGGCGTGATCTCTGATAATTTTCCACTGCCATTTGCTGGCGCCAACCATTGTCTGCCGCTGATGTGAGCATAGATGGCAGTATTGCACCCGCAATACTGCTCCCACACCAACGGTGCATATTCTCATGGACATGCGTGTCAGACACGCTCAAATGGCTGAATTCCTGCGCTAGAAAGGGAGAGGACGAAAGAGAGCCGCAACTGCATCGGGGCCGGATTTCCGCCTGATCGACAATTGCTGTGAGGGGCGTATATACCACGGCCATACACATACACACGTAACCGTGTATGCAGGTTGGCCACGGCTATATGGCTCCTCACACGATATTGACAAAACACACCCACTCGTCCCTATAATCATATTTGAACTAGCAACTATAAAATCCGCTCTAGGCAATCTTAAACCAACACAGAGAAAGACCAAAGCAATAAGTGCTCTCGGTACAGCTTTTAAATGGTTGGCCGGCACACAGGATCACGACGGTTATGACATTTTAGTCTCGAAAACGGACGATCAGGTAGAAAACAATAATGAACAATTGATAATTAACAAAGCCTTAAGCGACATATAGTATGTTCTAACCAAAAGATCAACCGAAATATTAAAACTAACAAGAACCGAAAAAAATATTCAAGATGAACTAGTTAGTACATTATAATTTAAAATACAAATCCCGAAAGAGGAATTGAATAATTTGATTTACGCCATACACTGGGCAAAAGCTAACATTATAAATTCAATAATATATAAATAAAAGAACAAGGAAACTTCCTTCTTATAAATTCGAAAGAACTTCTAGAATTTGCTAAAATTAAAAATGCCACAAATGGTAAACAGATACTGTACATTATCAACATTCCGATTCTAACGAACGAAATATGCACACGAATTTATACCAATAAGAAAAGAAAATAAAATAATTAAGCTAAAATCCCAAAAAATAATAAAATGTAACTATAGAATCTCTGGAAATACCAAAAAAAAAGCCAAACACATCTGTAGAAAAGACAAGAAACCTGCTATATCGCATCCGAGGTGTAGTAGGCAATTAATTAAGACGTTGATTTATTTATGAATCTTTATTTAGCATACGTCTATTTATGACAGTGACCAGCGACAGACTAACTCACTCTCGCTCGTCAGTCTTTACATCTCCTTCTTGTGTCTCATTTAACATATGTTAAGCTTAACATTATAATTTACAGTCCTAGCGGTGGACTGATATCGTTAGTGGTGGCCTGCTACAACTCGGCCATCCTGACGTTTTGGATCCCCTGATCACGCTTAATTTTAAATCATACATTTTGTTTCGTATTCTAAACTTACTAATTAATATTATTTTATTTATGTTAACAGTATAAATAATATTAGTGGGATTTTTTCTTTTTACCCATCCAGTGTCTTATATTTTGCGCGCTCCAAACACCTTGATAAGGGCTACGGGAGACCTGAAAACCTTCAACATCCTTTAATAAAAATCGATCATTCCTGAGAATCTTTGCTATCATATAAGGTCCTTTGTTCTTTGGTATTAACTTTCTGGATGCTCCTATTGTGCTGTCGAAATTTTTAACCATTACGTAGTCACCTTTTTTGTAATCTTTCGGTTTCTTTCTCCTAGAATCATATATTTTTTTATTGTAAGCTTGGACTTGTATTTGTTTCTCCATTGCATTAGCTCTGATCTCTTCTAAACTTTCTTTGGATGTTGTGATAATTATTTCTTCTAATTTTTCCTTTAGATCATCTTTTTGAATTCCCCTTTGTCCTACTCCAAGCAACATGGTACTTGGCAATTGGTTAATGCTCCTATGTTGTGTATTGTTAAGTGCATATTCTACTTCTTCTAATACCGTGTCCCAGTGTCTTCCTTTTTCTGGTTCTACTAGTTTTGCTATCATGGGCCCAATACTCCTGTTGGTTCTCTCAACTTGACCGTTAGCCTGTGGCGACCCTGTTGCGATTTTCATTTGTTTGATGTCGCTTTCTACTAAAAATTGATCGAACTCATTTGAGGTGAAACAAGAACCACGGTCTGAAATAATGTGTTTCGGTCTGCTGTAAGCTCTGAAATAGTCTTTGAGTGCAGTGATGACTTCTTTTGTGTTTGTTGTCTTTGTTGCATATAGTCGTGTGAATTTTGAAAAACCGTCTATTACCACAAATATGTGTTTTTTTGGTCTGCCGGTATCAACAGGTCCATAATGGTCGATATGTACCAGCTCAAACGGCTTATTGCCTCTTGGAATGCAATTTAATAATCCTTCTCCTTTACCTGTCTTTGGTGAAAAGGCTATGCATTTCAGACAGTTTTCTATATGCGAACAGCATTTCTCTTTGATTTTGGGGAACCAGTAATTTTTGTTTATTAAATTTGTCATTTTGTCTCTCCCTATGTGTCCTATTTCGTTGTGGTATTTGTAAAGGACATGGTCCTCCATCTCTTCTGGCACATAAAATAACATTCTATCATCGTTTGTTTTTCGATAAATTATTCCGTTTCGCATTTCGAATAGTTTGTGCTCAGATGTTTCTAAAAATGTCTTAAGCTTTTTTATATTCTCATCTTTGGCTTGGCAAATAACTAAATTGTCTTCGAAACTGTTTGTCTCCACTACGAGAATATTGTTGCATCTACTCAAAGCGTCTACGTGCTGCATTCTTGTTCCTGCTCTGTGAACTAGTTCGTAATCGTAATTTTGCAGTTCTAAAGCCCATCGAGCAATTCGAGGATTAAGCTCAATTTTGTTTAGCGTCAGAGTTAAAGAGTTGCAGTCTGTGATTATTTTGAAACGTTTTCCTTGAAGATATATGCGGAATCTGCGTAAAGCGTACAGTATTGCTAAAGTTTCCAGTTCGAAACTGTGGTATTTTGCTTCTGCGCCTGTTGTGCGCTTTGAAAAGTAGAAAATTGGATGAAGCTTACCATCTTGTTTTCTTTGCAGCAAGACTGCGCCAAAACCTAAAGCACTGGCATCACAGTGTAACTCAATTTCGTCTTTGTAATCGTATATTGCTAATACTGGTGATTGAATTAACTTCTCTTTGAGTGTCAAAAAACAATTTAATTCTTTTTCGTTAAATTCGAAAAGCTTATCTTTTTTTTAGTAGATCGTATAACGGTTTGGCTATTGTTGAATAATCTTTTATGAACCTGCGAAAGTATGAACATAGTCCGAGAAAAGATTGAACGGCATGTGTTTTTTCTGGTACTGGAAAATTTTGTACCGCTTCTATGCCTTTGTCGTCAGCGCGCGAATGCCTTCTTTTGTAATCGAAAATCCTAAGTACTTAATGGTTGATTGCAAAAACTCACACTTGTCCATACGTAATTCCAATCTGTTTTGGACTAGTCTTTTAAAAACTTCTTTGAGTGTTTCTAAATGTTTGTTTACATTTTTGCTAGCTACCAATATATCGTCCATGTAAACTGTGACTTTGTTTTCTTTAATCAAGTCGGAAAAAATTGTGTTAACAAATCGTTGAAATACTGCCGAGGCTGTTTTCAATCCCATGGGCATTTTGAGAAATTCAAATTGTCCCAAAGGTGTAACGAACGATGTGTACTTAATTGATTCTTTTTCTACAAAAATGTGGAAATATCCGTTTTTAAGATCTAATTTGGAAAATACTGTTCTGTTAACTAAACTGTCGAGTAAGTCGTCAATGAGTGGTAAAGGTAGTTTTCTTTTATTAACACTTTGTTAAGTTTTCTAAAATCAATGCAAAGTCTGAGGTCTCCTGTTTTCTTCTTTACTAAAACTATCGGTGAAGCGTATTCTGAACTACTAGGTTGTATAATCCCGTTTTTTAAATATTCATCTAAAAGATTCTGCAGTTTGTCCTTTTCTGTGTAAGAAAGTCGTCTAGGAGTACAACTAAATGGTTTTGATTTTTCTAAATTTAACTTTATTTCGCCTTTGATAACTGGTTTGTCTGGGATTACTGCTTTTGTGTAAAAATTGTCTAATAATTGCTTGAATTTGCACTGTGTTGTATAGCTAACGTCGTCTCCGATATTGTATTCAGTCGTTTTGTCATTTGCGATATCGATATTAAGTATTTCGTTGTGAAAATTTTCGTGAAGGATATCGGGGCTGGTTGTTCTCATAATATTCTCCACTTTTTCCTTACTGTTGTTTGTTGGTTGGTTGGTCGTCAGATCGTCAATATCGTCTGCTTCATTGAAAATTGAGTTAACTGTTGAGTCAATTTTAATATTGGGACTAAATGTTCCATTTACTTTCTTATTGCTGTTTGTTACCATTGCCGTATTAATTTCATTTTTAACTGTTGGTATAAACATTCGCTTATCTTTGTCACTAGCTGTGGGCATAACTATTTGAATATTTTCTTTTATAATTGTTCCTTTTTTTTCCATAACTGGTGTATTTTCTTCTGTAACTGTTGGCATAGCTCTTTGTTTCTTCATATGATATCTTGGTTCAGTATTGCTATAAGGTTCCAGACCTCCATGTTGTGAATCAATTTTCTCCACCGTAACCATCCTCAGGGTGTTTAAATCTAAACTTAGGTTGCATGCGTACATGAAATCCCTTCCAAGAACTACATCATGACTCATAGACCCGTTTGCAACAATGTTTAAATGAAAATAACATTTTTCCGATTTATTTTTCAAAATGTAACAAATTGATTTTCCAAAAATTTTTAATTGGCTATGATTTAAGCCGAAAAAGGAACTTAAAACTGGTTGTAGCGCTAATTCCTTTGGTACGCGATGTTGTTTTATAAAAGATATGGGACTTCCTGAGTCTATGAGGCATTCTGTATTTAATGGAGCTATAACGGAGTTCGCAAAATATATTTTAAATTTTCTTACATAATTATTTGTACTGTTGCTCTTTCTTTCGGGACATTGTCTCACGAAGTGTCCAAACATTCCACATGCATAGCATGACCCAGGCTCGCGCTTTGGTTTGCGGCATGTCCGAGCACTATGGCCTTTCGAGTTGCAATTCTCACAACGCATCTCCTTGTAATTCTCTTCTTTAGCCGGCTTGTGTACCGCTTTGAGACCTTTTCCTTGCGGTAGATGAATGTCAGCAAACGCCTTCAACATCTGGGCTGGATCATTGAAGCATTGAATGCGTGCCTGGTTACGCAAAATGGTTGAAGGAATGCCTTCTATGATGTTTTCCAATAGTTCCTCCTTGTCAACGTTGATGTTACTGTCCAAAAATATTTTGTTTTCAAAATATGACCCGAAGCTTTCTTTGTAGTGCCATTGTCGTTTTTGGAAGTTGTCTCTGGCTTCCATTTTGGAAATCTTAACGCTGAATATCACGATCAGCTGATCCAACAGTTGTTCAGCTGGTTCCAAGATTCGTGTTTCATTTCCGTGCAACCATTGTTGTGCTTTGCCTTTTAACTTTGCTAAAATCATATCGCCGCAAGCGATATCGACTTCCATCATGTCGATCGAATGAACTTGAACCAGGGACGCCGTTCACACACAACTGCAATGCTAAAAGATAAAGAAGCCCTGTGAAGTGGCGCCGTTTTGGCTTCTTCCAGAAATTACTTTACAATTCTAATAAGGCACTAAGAACGAACAATTCACTTTTTTTTATTTAAAAGCTTAACAAATCGTTTAATTTATATATATTATAAATATAAAATATATTTATATAATTATAAATTTATATTTATATTATTCGGACTAAATTCTTGTTTTTCGTTTTATTTTATAAATTATAAAATGGAATTTTATAAAATCAAACACAATCTATTGTGATGCTACCTTGACTCGTGTAGAGCTGCTGTGAGCATGCGATAAATTAAAAACTATCGCGTTAAAAAAATATCGCCGTTAAAACTTACTTATTTGAAAATAAAACAAGTAAGAACGCTGTAGTCGAGTGAGCTCTACTACCATATACCCTGAACCAAGCTTTAAATGCATTATAGGTTTATCGTTTTTGGGGGCTGGAGTGGGCGTGGCCCGATCTTAGTAATATACCTTCTAAGTTTGGTAACTGTAGCTCTTGAATTGCGGGAGATACAGGCATTTATCGTTTTTTGTGGGCGGGAGTGGGCGTGGGCCAAAATATTTTGGAGTTCGATCTTAGTAATATACCTTCTAAGTTTGGTAACTGTAGCTCTTAAATTGAGGGAGGTACAGGCATTTTTCGTTTTTTGTGGGCGGGAGTGGGCGTGGTCCAAAATTGTTTTCCACATTTATGAAGGGTGTTACTAGCAATATACCCTTAAAATTTGGTGACTTAAGTTTTCAAATTGCGCGAGATATATGGGTTTATCGATTTACACCAACAGGTGTATCGGTTTAGGTAGGTGGAGTGGGCGTGGCCATCCAATTTTTTTATCGATCTTTGGGGGAGTTACCAGTAACATACCTGCAAAATTTTGCGACTCTAGCTTGCAAATTACGGCAGATATGCGCATTTTAAATTTCTAGGGACGAAGTTCCTGGGGGCGGCGGATGTGGGCGTGGTCCAAAAATTGGTATGCCAATCTTTGGAGGAGGTTACCAGCAAATTGCCTTCCAAGTTTGGTTACTCTATCTTTAAAATATTCGGAGATATAGGGAGTTATCGATTTACAATCGGAATTGTCGATTATAGGCGCAGGTGCGGGCGTGGCACCACAAATTTGTTATCGGTTCTTAAGGGCGACTACCAGTAATATACCTACCAAATTTGACGTTCCCTACTCAAAAACTGCGGAAGATATAGCCATTTGAAAATTTTAGGGGCGGGGGTGATGGGGGCGTCGGAGGTGGGCGTGGCACATGCCGATCTTTCAAGGACCTCGCCAACAACCTACCAACCAAAATTGGTGACTGTATCCATTAAATTGTGAGAGATATGTGGAATTTACTGCTATCGAAAATCTAAATGTATCGATAATTCAGAAACTGAGGCAGTTATCGATAAAATATTCGAACTTGATCTGCGCCTGGTATACGAGATCTTATATTCCAAATTTGAAGTCTGTAGCTCTTATAGTCTCTGAGATCCGCGTGTTCATACAGACGGACAGACAGACAGACGGACAGACGGACAGACGGACAGACGGACAGACAGACGGACAGGGCTAGATCGACTCGGCTATTGATCCTGATCAAGAATATATATACTTTATGGGGTCGGAGATGCTTCCTTCTGCCTGTTACATACATTTGCACAAAACCATTATACCCTTTTTACCCATTTTTAATGGGTTCAGGGTATAAAAACTAAGGTTGCTTAGACTAAACGATAGTCGATACTATCGATGTTTTTTAAGTATGTAACAGAGTTATCAAGAGTTATTTAGTTTGACTAAACATCCTGGCCGCCTTGAAAGGATCTGCTTTCAATACATTAAGACTCCATCGGTAAAATGGCGAACTTGTGGATTGGCCGGCAACAGATGCCATTGGCTGTACGAACATGACCATCGTTTCCAGGCACAAGTGACTCGATGCGGCCAAGCTTCCATTGCTGTGGTGGAAGATTGTCGTCATGGATTATGACCATGGTCCCAATATCGATGTTGCGAATATGTTTATGCCGAACATAAATCCAAACGAAATTGGATTTACTGGGCAGCAATATCGGGTGGTTTTCGAAGTTTTCGAAGTCAACGTTCTCTAGCCGTCCGCCAACTTTAATAAGTGAATATCCTGTGGAGCGATCTAGAAACGGATTTAGAAACTTCAGATGGCTTTTGATAGGTTGATTCCTTTCCAATTGGCGAACATCTTCGACGAATGTTAGTTGTTGGATGTTCCAAATTATGCAATGAGATGCATTGCGAAGTTCATCGGGGGACAGAGTTGTATCGAATTTTCGTCCCGTACGTGTGATTTGAACGAAGCGAAACATGTAAGCGATGGTGCGAATGCAGCGATTGTCTGAGCTGATGTTCGCCAGTCTCTCCAAGATGTGGTTCTGAGCCATTGTTGCGACGCATGTGCTTTTCCGTTGTCCAGCGCTGATTACTTGCATGTCAATGTCGTTGATGTTGTCTGATAAATGCCACAGTTCACGACGTTGAGTGGATAATTCTAGTTCGGAGGTGGTGGCACCTCGAGATACGATGTCAGCAGGATTTAATGCTGATGGCACGTATCTCCAATCTCCGATTGAAGTCAAATCCTGAATTTCAGAAATGCGATTTCCAACAAATGTTGATAAAGTGACTGAATGTTGCTTTAGCCAATGCAAAACAATTTGCGAGTTCGACCAGAAATATACGGCATGTGGCTTTTCGGCGAAAATACCCTTAAGTTTGTTGTAGACTTGTGCCAACAAGTGAGCTCCGCATAGTTCCAGTTAGGGAAGCGATTTTTATACCCTGAACCCATTAAAAATGGGTAAAAAGGGTATAATGGTTTTGTGCAAATGTATGTAACAGGCAGAAGGAAGCATCTCCGACCCCATAAAGTATATATATTCTTGATCAGGATCAATAGCCGAGTCGATATAGCCCTGTCCGTCTGTCTGTCCGTCTGTATGAACACGCGGATCTCAGAGACTATAAGAGCTAGAGACTTCAAATTTGGAATATAAGATCTCGTATACCAGGCGCAGATCAAGTTTGCGTTATTTTATCGATAACTGCCTCAGTTTCTGAATTATCGATACATTTAGATTTCTGATAGCAGTAAATTCCACATATCTCTCACAATTTAATGGATACAGTCACAAATTTTGGTTGGTAGGTTGTTGGCGAGGTCCTTGAAAGATCGGCATGTGCCACGCCCACCTCCGACGCCCCCATCACCCCCGCCCCTAAAATTTTCAAATGGCTATATCTTCCGCAGTTTTTGAGTAGGGAACGTCAAATTCGGTAGGTATATTACTGGTAGTCGCCCTTAAGAACCGATAACAAATTTGTGGTGCCACGCCTACACCTGCGCCTATAATCGACAATTCCGATTGTAAATCGATAACTCCCTATATCTCCGAACATTTAAAAGATAGAGTAACCAAACTTGGAAGGCAATTTGCTGGTAACCTCCTCCAAAGATTGGCGTACCAATTTTTGGACCACGCCCACATCCGCCGCCCCCAGGAACTTCGTCCCTAGAAATTTAAAATGCGCATATCTGCCGTAATTTGCAAGCTAGAGTCGCAAAATTTTGCAGATATGTTACTGGTAACTCCCCCAAAGATCGATAAAAAAATTGGATGGCCACGCCCACTCCACCTACCTAAACCGATACACCTGTTGGTGTAAATCGATAAGCCCATATATATCGCGCAATTTGAAAACTTAAGTCACCAAATTTTAAAGGTATATTGCCGATTCCAGTAGCCAGAAACACGCTGCTTGCCACATACGCAGATGACACAGTGTTCCTTGCTAACTCCACCTCTGCTTCGAGAGCAGCAGCTGCGGTTACGCAAAGATTCCTGGATGGCTTTAGTACTTGGGCTAACCGATGGAACATCTGCGTCAATGGGAGCAAATCACAGCACTGCACGTTTGCGCTCAGGAATGTTAACTGTCCAAATGTCCGACTCAACAACATGGTCATACCTCAGGAGAACCATGTTCGCTACCTGGGTATGTATCTGGACAGGAAACTTACCTGGCGCAAACACATCCAGATCACGGCAGCAGCGTGTAGATCCAAGAGAGCAAAACTCAACTGGTTGCTAAAGCCATCAAGCAAACTCAACTTGAGCAACAAGCTGCTGGTTTACAGGAGCATCATCGAGCCCACAAGGACATATGGGATTCCATTTTGGGGCACTGCTGCAAAATCTTGGAGATACCAAATTGAAAACACAGATAAACCGACATACGATTCGGTATAACGACCGGTTGCATAACCATGTTAACCCATTGACTTGCTCCCTTGGGAATAACACCACTCGCAGGAGGTTGAAGCGCCTCCACACCAGCGACCTCTGGACTGTTGGCCGTTAGATAAATGTTATACATAATGTTATGTATTATTAGTTAAAACCATTTCCATGTGTATGTTATAGATCCTAAATCCACTGTTCACTTATACTGTTTCAAATCAATGTTTTATAGCCTTTAAGTAGGTTGATTAATGTTTAAATATAATTGCCATATAAAAAAAAAAAAAAAAGAAATATGTTGAGGTGTTTCTTAGCTAAAATGCAGGTTCTTGTTTTACATTCGGTCTGAGCTCTAATGAGCTTATAATCCTTGTTGCTTAGTCCGCAAACGCAATCTCCAACCATCCAGGGCTCTTGGACCAACGCAACATCGACTCCGCCTTTTAGTAGGCGAAGCGTAAGGGCAGCGGATGCTGCTTTACAGTGGTGGAGGTTAATTTGTAGAAGTCTTAAAGACATCTACAGAGCTCAGTTATCATCGTCGGACAATGACAATTCGTCTTGATCGATTTCCCGACACAAGGCCTCGAGGCCCGGTCAATTCAACGTCAACCTCTGGCAACACCGTGAGGGGTTCCTTTCCGACTGGCTTGTCAGTGGACTCACCCCCATCAGCTGCATCCGACTTATACACCTTAATGGTGGTGGAAGAGATGCCAAGATTCAGCCGTCCTTTGGCCGCTTCAATTGGTCCCAGTGACTCCTTATTTAGGAGCATTACTGCCTTACTCTTAGGGCCTTGTGAGGCCTCTACTTTAACTATCCTCCAATCGTGGGTGTGTAGCGACGGGTTGCAGATTTGCAACATTTCGAGTACTTCCTCCGGCTTCATATTTGCTGGTAGCCAGATCCGCGCTCTCGGTCTACTCGGGACTTCACTCCAGTCAACTGCGAATAGGTTGGCCCTTTCGTATACCTCTCCAACGCTTGCCACTGCCGCCTTGTAGATCTTGACGGAGTGCTTGTTTTCACAGGCAATTACTTTGATATTGCCCTGGAGCATTGCGTATCAGTTTGAGGCAGCAGGCCGTGAAGGCGTGTCCTGGAGCATTGCGTATCAGTTTGAGGCAGCAGGCCGTCAAGGCCCCCTCCACCCATGTCCATTGATTCCTAGGAATCCTTTCCTCCGGATTGCCTTCGTCGAGAATCCTTATGAAGATTCTTTCCTTGGCGATCTCGGCGAAGGAACGTCCTGGTTGGACCCTGGCTCTCTTGGCCACTGGTCCTGGTGTTTCCTGCGAGCGCTGCCTTTTAGATTGGCTCTGCGCTGGTTTTGTGATATTAATATCGAAGTCAGGTAGAATTTGCTGTGCCCATTCCACCTTGTTTAGCCATTCGACTGGTGGTGGATTTGTTCCCGCATTCGCATTCTGTCTTCTTAATATGTTGGCCGCCTTCTTGCGCTCCACATACGAGGGTTTAGAGGCCTGTGTGCTGGTGGTAGGCAGTTCTTCCTCCACACCAGCTCCTCCTAGAGGTTTAGCTACACTATTGGCGAGCTTCACCTCATTGGAGCTGTGCGTGTTGGTCGCACCACCCGCCACTCTTGAACCACCGGCATGACCGACCGGCTTGATTGCCTTGTCAGGTCTGATGTGGCTTTGGCCAGTCTTAGGTGCCACTGCCGCCGCTTTATTTGGATTTCTCCATTCCGGTTTTGGGAGAGTTTCGGACTCTAAATTTTTGTTTTTATGGTTTTCTGGATTCATAATTAAATCCCACGAGTTGCGGAGAAAGGAAGGTCCGCCTGCACAGAGATCCGCGATGTGCAGGTAAGGCTAGTTAATATCGGAGGTTGCCAGGTATCTGATATGCTCTGTAAGCGACTGGGCTATTTTTCGGGCCCCCAGCCAGGCTGACTTTCGGCACGGGTCGCATACACCTTAGTCCGGCCCAACTCAACTATTATAAGCTCCTTAGCCAATGTCATGCCTATATGAAGGTCAGAGGTTCAGGTAGCAGATCTTAGCTAGCATCAGTCTTATTCAGACCACTGAAATGCTAATTCCAGTCGGCACCCTCGTGGAGGGTTCGGTTGAGGAAATTTTGCCGACCTGTTACTAGCAATATACCTTTAAAATTTGGTGACTTAAGTTTTCAAATTTCGTGAGATATATGGGTTTACTGATTTACACCAACAGGTGTATCGGTTTAGGTAGGTGGAGTGGGCGTGGCCTTTGGAGGAGGTTACCAGCAAATTACCTTCCAAGTTTGGTTACTCTATCCTTAAAATATTCGGATATACGGAGTTATCGATTTTCAATCGGAATTGTCGATTATAGACGTAGGTGTGGGCGTGGCACCACAAATGTTATCGGTTTTTAAAGGCGACTACCAGTAATATACCTAACAAATTTGACGTTGCCTACTTAAAAACTGCGGAATATATAGCCATTTGAAAATTTTAGGGGCGGAGGTGATGGGGGCGTCGGAGGTAGGCGTAGCACATGCCGATCTTTCAAGGACCTCGCCAACAACCTACCAATCAAAATTGGTGACTGTATCCATTAAATTGTGAGAAATATGTGGAATTTATTGCTATCAAATCGTGGCTTTTCGGCGAAAATACCCTTAAGTTTGTTGTAGACTTGTGCCAACAAGTGAGCTCCGCATAGTTCCAGTTTGGGAAGCGACTTTTTCTTTACTGTGGCCACTCTGGACTTGGCGGTGAGAAGACGAACCACAATGCTTCCACAGGCAGATTCCGACCGCACATAAATGCAACAGCCGTATGCTCGAATCGAGGTTGAATAGCAGCATATCAGTATGTTGATTCCAGATGACGCCAAGCGCGCTAGTCAGTCCGTTGTCGCACGTACTGAAATCCTTGTTAGCGGAATTTTCGATGAATTGGGCATGATTTTAATGCCATTTTGATAACGGGAATTGACCACGATGCAAGATTTTCGTTACTTGATCCTTGATTGTGCGGAGAGTTTGTATGTCATCACTTCCAGATAAAAGATCATCTACGTAGAACGACGATTTGATGACTGCAGCACCGATTGGATACTCAGCTTGATGCAGATCTGCAAAGTAGTGCAGGCTGCGTATGGCTAAATATGGTGCCGAGGCTGTTCCATATGTGATATACGATTACACAATTTTGATGAATTGTTTGCGTACTTTATGCGCGTACGTTTCCAACAAGATCTCGGCACCGAATGCTCGCAAACTCACTCTGTTCTCTCTCTGTTCTTTCTCAGTGTCCCTCAATAACGGTGACCACTTCGAGTTCGCAACTTTAATTAAAAACTGATTCACATAGTCCCCATATCCTCTGTTCTCGACCATATTTTCGATCTCTTCTGTCACTGGCCCTTCTTTCTTTAGCAACACACTTTCTGACAATCAATGATATTTTGTGTCCGCCGGTGCTTAATTTTCCCATCTACAGTATTCTGCTCGCCATTTGTTAAACACTTCTTTGCATGCCTGCATGACTGTGATTCAAATCATTCAGAGTAACATCAAACATGTTTTCACTCTGCTCTGAAGTAAGCATACACAAATTTTTAATCTCATTCTGCAGTTCCAATCAAGAACCATGCTCTTTCTGATTATTGTGTGTATTTCTGTTGACCGCGGCACTTCCACCACTCTGCATACAAACTCTGTACCATTCATGGACACTCTCAGGTCAACATCCTGCAGAATTGTCCTACACAAAATTGCGTCAAACCTCATATCTTCATCGGCAACAACATGAAACTCGACTTCCATACCAGTGCCATCAATGTGCACATAGGTTACAAAACTGCCATATGTCATAATTTGAGCCTTTCCAATTCCTGTCACGCATTTTGAACTACCTGTCAGGACACTGTTTTCAAATTTAAAGAACACCTCTCTACACATCAAGCAAAGATTTGCTCTTGTATCAACCCGTGCTTTAAAACTAACTTCCGAGTGCACAACAATTTTCAGTTCCAATCCGGATGATGTAAACATGCTTGATGGCGTTGTTACAGCTTCCTCCCTCACAAGATTGGTTGATTTTTCTTGCTCAAACTGCCCTTCGACTCTACACTGAGATGCTATGTGTCCTGGTTGACCATATTTGAAACACTTAACTTCTCGCTTCTTGCAATCCTTTTGCAAATGTGATTTGACGCCACACTTAAAACATTTTCTAACCGTGTTTACCGTAGATCCCTTTCCCTTTTCACCTTGTCTAAATTGTGGGCCTCGCACTTTCTGGTATGCTTCAATCTGTATCTTCAGCTGCCTCATATTCCTAGCTTGGTACAACAATGCCTTATTAGCTCTAGAGTCGGAAATACCGCCAATGAAATACTCTATCAAACTGTCATCTTCCAACTTAATGGGCTTTGCTATTTCCATCAGACTATATAGGTATTCATGTAACGTTTCGTTTCTCATCTGCTGACTTTTGCCAAGTCTACGGTGAATTTCAGCTGACGACACTCTTACGGCAAATTCGTCGATCAACATTCTCTTTAATGTTTTCCAATCACGAATATCACGTTGGCTACGTACAAGCAACTTTGCTGCACCACTAAGCAATTGTTTGGCATAAATGAACAACTGAAGCTGACTCCACTCTACAGTAATCGCACAGTCTTCGAGTTCTCCGATCCACTGATTAATGTCTGGGGAATTTGAACCAGAAAACTGTGAAACACTGCCTTCAACATCCTTTAGAGTAAACCATGACCTTGCCATAGGTATGGCTTCTCTCTGTCGGCTCTGACTTGTTACATTATCCATTACTGTTGTATCTCGTACTTCATTATCAGAAATATCACTATCTTACTCATTGGCTTCAACACTCTGCAACCCAAAATGATTCATTAGTCTCTTTTGCAACTCTAATTTCTTCCCATTTGCACTAAGTCTAAACTCTGATAACTTCACCCGCAAGTCCGCTACACGCAATGCCAAGATTTCGCTTCTGTTCATTTTGTTACGTTACGTTAAAATTAATTATAGGATTAATTAATTTTGAAAATCTGCCGTCTCGACCAAATGCCGACGGCAACACGCAAGATAAATTTTAATATCAATGTTAAACTTAACTTATGTTAGTTCGTCTTTAACCTTAACAGTGCATACACATTTGCGACTGTTAACGATTACACTTAACACTATGTTGGTGCTTCTGTTAATTGTTTTCTGCTTCCCTCGTAGCGTTCGTCTCACCCCTGGCGGCGAAGAATTTTCGGCAACTCACACCACGACTTCAAAACTGCATTTGTTGCCGCTATACCAGATTATACTCACAAACCACAACTGTTTGCCTCTATTCTCTGTATACGTCCTCTGCCGCTGCTCTCTTGTCGTCTGCGCCTTTTCCTTCCACACGCCTCTCGTCTCGATCCGCTCAAACAGCAACAACACTCTCGCCACTGCTTATTTTGTCTTATCCTCTGATCGTCTGACCATTTGTCTCGCGGTTGGCGCCTCTGCTTCCAACAAATTGCTCTAACGGCTTCTCTCGTCGACTCTAATACAGACAGCCTTTGTAGTCCCTGTACCTGACTTTGCCTACAAGCCTCAGCTGCTTGCCTTTACTCGTCTGTACACGCACGCCTTTTCTTCTGCACTCCTTAGCGTCGCCTTCCTTCGCCGTTTCGCTGTTTCCTTGTTTCGATGTCTCGACGCTTGTAATGCAAAACCGAATTTCACAACTTTTCGAAATTCCGCTTCACTGCATACAGCCTTCTCTTTCACTCACCTTCAAGTCTTATTGGACTACCGCACAGCACAAATTACGCAATTTTTAAAATCGAACAATGTTCAAGTGAATTGTTTATGTAATGTTTCTATTTAGATCCCGGACGAGCTCCCATTTGTGGGATAAGGTTTATTTAATTCCACGTTTATTATTATGATTAGAGCTTATTAATATTATTGTTGGGTATAAATAGTACATATTCACTTTAACTTATACGATTACATAATTTTGATGAATTGTTTGCGTACTTTATGCGCGTGCGTTTCCAACGAGATCTCGGCACCGAATGCTCGCAAGCTCACTCTGTTCTCTCTCTGTTACCCAACAATTTTCGCTGGTCGGAACTTAGGAATTCTTATAGAAGAGGTTGTAGAACTGACAAATTATTTCTAAACTATAAAAAGTTTGATAATATAACAAATAACACATCAACTTGTTTGCGTAAGCACAGCGCCACTTAAGGCATTTCCGCAGCAAACGCACTGCATGAAGTCCATATCAATAATTTAAATCGCCACGATGTCGGAGTTTTGAAAGGTGTTCGCACGTCGAAGCAGAGATAAAAAGTAATGGCTATGATTAGACACTTTGGTCTCCGACATTTTTCGTAACTTTCTCAGCAGCTGAGACTAGGTGGGAGGAGCTCTTAATTTTACTTTCGAAAAATGTTGACAAAGTAAATATTTCTAAAGATTTAGCATCAAATTTAAATTTTAATGATTTTCGTTATGGGCAAATTTTGAAATTAATGAAAAAGGAAAGCGGTATTTTCGGTATTCTTAGGGTTATCAAATATTATTGGGTTGCGTTTCAGCAAAAATGCTCACCTTATATTCACGGCATGTTTTGGCTAAAAGATGCCCCCAAGCTTGACTTAAATGATGAGTTAAGTATTCCTCCTGTTAAGTCCTTTATTGATCAGAATATCACTACTGATATAAGTAATCCTGTTGTGACTCCATTTTTTGAGTATCAAATTCACAATCACGGATATTCCTGCAGGTGAAAAGTTGGGTCTAAACAAATATGTAGATTCGGTATTCCATACCCTCCCATGCCCCATTTGTTGATGATACTCCAAATATAGATGTAAAACGCAAAAATTTTGAAAAAATGCAGATCCTTTTAGAGTATTCGTTTGATCCGGAAAATATAGAATTTTTAAGCAATTTTAATAACTTATTGTCCCACGATCAACTTAACATTATTATGAGTGTTACAAAAATGCACTTAGGTCAACTATAAAGAAACCTAAAATATTTTTAAAGCTATCATTTGCCGCTATTAAGCTTAACGCTTACAATACTCACCTTCTTCAACCGTAGCGAGCAAATATTGATATTCAGTTCATATTAGATCCCTATGCTTGCTGCAGTTACGTCGTTAATTATATTATTATATTAATTTCCAAGTTAATGCGCGATGCTATTAGTGAGATAAGTGAAGAGATGAGAGTCTCGAATTGGTAACTCGGGATTGCGAACTAGCCAAAACTTGGAGTTAGTTCAAACAAATCAATGTAAATATAATAGTTTGGATGATAGCGAACTTTAGGATGCTATAAATAGTGCAGTGCTCGAAAAAATCGATGAAAATTGTACTAATGAATAAGTTTTAGACGATATATTTGGAATTTTTGGGTTGCCAGAAATAAATTCTCAATTAAATGTTTTAAACATAGATAGGAGAAGTGAAGATGAAAACTTAGGATATAATAATGACCGTCTAATTAAACTAACAGGTATAATTTCCGCAGAGAACTTAAGAAATATTATCAGGTATCTAAGTTTCAGGTATATTTTACACATTTTTTGCACAATGCCAACCACAAATCTGTATATTACGAATTTGCTGGAAGTGGTGCTGGTGTTGGAAAAATCCGGCTAATATTAGGCATTTTTCAACTGCTGTCCATTGTGTATAATAGTAAGGCCGGAAGTGATCCAACTTCTATTAAAATACCATTGTGTTCACAAGGCTGCCTTCGGAATCAGTGCCAATTAACCAATCAGGCTTAAATTTAAGGGCCTTAAGCCACGAGTTAGTTAATACATTGTGTTCAGGGTTGATTGACTTCAAACTCATAATAATAGATGAAAAATCTACTGTAGGTTCCAAAATGTTTTCTTATTTGGACTCCCGTCTGAAGCAAATTTATAAAAAATCTTCTCCATTTGGTGGTATTTCTATCATAGTATTTGGAGATCTACGACGACAGGTATCACATGTAGGTGTTTGTTGGATCTTTGAATCAAACTCGAATGATCCCTACAGCTTAATATTTTCTTCAACTTTGTGGGATCCTTTCAATTATTTTGAACTCAAAGAAATTCTGCGACAACGGGAGAACCAATTATTTGCTTTTGCCTTAAACAATATGGCCTCGGGTCATATGACAGCCCATGACATTAGTCTTGTTCGATCACGCATTTGTCAGCCATCGGAAGTGCCGATGATGCCATTCATCTTTTTAATACATTTAATAATACTAAATTAAATTCTATTCCAACTGATCAATTTTTTTCTACCGGAAATGATTTTATTAAAGCTTCACATTTAAATGCAGCGAATAGGGAGAGAATATTAGGAGCCGTTCGAAGCTTTAAATCTTCCATAACGCAAGGATTGTCCATGTCTTTTTTTTTAAAAACAACAGCCAAATATATGATTACGGTCAATGTGGACACGGGGGATGGTGCGATAGGCATTCTTATGCAAATAGATTTCGATGCATCCAAAACTCCACTAACTTTATTAATGAAATTTTCAGAGGATAGCGTAGGAGTACTTGCTCGTTCGTGGACACCCATTCAGAAAATAGTAAGAAGCTTTCAATATTGAAGAAATTAGCAAGTTACTATTGACCGTAGACAGTTTCCAGATGTACCTGCAGAAAGTATTACTATTCACAAAAGTCAGAGAGCTACTTATAGCAAGGTGGTGGTTTACACTTGCGCTGGAATGCAGCGTGCTGCAATAGACATCCGAAAAAGACAAATTAACACAATATTGGTGACGCCGACACGTCCTGCAAGCTACCTATCCCTCTTCTGTACCCACCCTACCATGATAATGATTTAAATATGTTACATTATCCCTTGGACAGACTCATTAAATCCTACCACATTTTATAAAAACCTAGCATGTTTACTCGACAGACAATGGATAATTTCTTAGCATTTCATATTTAATTCATTCTTAAATGTATAAGTCCTCGAACAATATTGGGACAATTGTATTCATTCTCTTATTGATAGTCTTATATCTAATGTACATTCTAATTTCTTTTACTTAAGGTTTACATTTTATTCTGGTGTTCTACACCGATTATTTTGTTTACATGTATTTGTTTCTTTTCGTTTCTTTCAAATTACATAATCAGCTTAATTGATTTATTTTTCAGGCTTCATGCCAAATTGTATCTTGTAACATTTTACTTAAAAGTTCAACTTGACCATCCGTTGTTATTATCAGCAGTATATTAACCAATCACCAATTCAGCATTATTATTTTCTATCTTATAATTAAGGAATTTTAAATTGGTTCTACTGATTTTACGTTAAATTAAAAAATAAAACAAGATAGAACGTTGCAGTCGGACGTAACCGACAGCGGAATACTATTATACCTTAATTTGTGTACAGTTAAGAAATACTTGAATTGCGGGGGATATGGTTTTGGGGGCTGGAGTGTGCGTGGCACAAAAAATTTTGGAGTTCGATCTTAGTGATATACCTTCTAAGTTTGGTAACTGTAGCTCTTAAATTGCGGGAGATACAGGCATTTATCGTTTTTTGTGGGCGGGAGTGGGAGTGGTCCAATTTTTTTTCCACGTTTATGAAGGGTGTTACTAGCAATATACCTTTAAAATTTGCTAACTTAAGTTTTCAAATTGCGTGAGATATATGGGTGTGGGCGTGGCACCAAAAATTTGTTATCGGTTCTTAAAGGCCTTCGGCCTGTTACATACATTTGCACAAAACCATTATACCCTTTTTACCCATTTTTAA
This sequence comes from Drosophila infuscata, assembly GCA_035042205.1. NCBI lineage: Eukaryota > Metazoa > Arthropoda > Insecta > Diptera > Drosophilidae > Drosophila > Drosophila infuscata. The sequence goes on from JAWNLR010000352.1 coordinate 44,986, forward strand.
TGGGTTCTGAGTCTAGCGATTATACTAGACTACTCTCATTTACAAGTAATACCAATCAAAACGGGAATAGCAGTAGTGGAAAACGGAACCTTCAATATAATCCATGTATTCGATATAGAAGAATACACTACGACTTTTGACAACTTATCTCAACAATTCCACTACATTGACAAAACGCACCCACTCTTGCCCTTAATCTTATTCGAATTAGAAAGCATAAAATCTGCTCTAAGCAACCTTAGACCAAAACAGAGAAAAACCAGAGCAATAAATGCTCTCGAATCAGCTTGGAAATGGTTTGCCGGCACGCCGGACCACGACGATTTCGACATTTTAGTGTCCAAAACGGACCAACAAATCGAAAATAATAACAAGCAACTAGTAATTAATAAAGCCTTAAGCGAAGTATGAATGTCTTAACTAAAAGATCAAATGAAATATTAAAAATAACAAGAACAGAAAAGAACATTCAAGACAAACTAGTTAATAAAATAAAAATCAAAATCCAAATCCTGAAATAGGAAATAAATAATCTGATATATTCCATACATTGGGCAAAAGCCAATTTCATAAATTCAATAATATTGTCAAAACTAGAATTAAGAAAACTATCGGAATTAATAGAAGAAGAAAACTTTCTCTTTATAAATTCAGAAGAGCCTTTAGAATTCGCTGAAATTAAAATTGCCACTAATGGCAAGAAGATATTGTATATCATAAACATTCCGATTAAAAAAAAAGGAATCTGTAGGCAAATGTTACGTATACCAATAAGAAAAGAGAATAAAATAATTAAGCTAAAGTCCAAAAAATAATTAAATGTAACAATGTAATCTTTGGGAATATTGAAATTTGCGAGTCGCATAACGACAAAAATATCTGTAGAAAAGAAAAACTAATTGATCTAAATAACGATACTTGTACAATAAATCTACTAAACAACAAAGCTGCTGACTGTCTGCGAATAAACAGCCACCACGTACGCGACCATGAAGTGGTGTTCACCGGAAGAATCTTACTCAACGACTTCGAGGGAAAAGTAAAAATTTATGAAGAAGCGACAGAATTAAGGGGAACATTCCTTATTCAATTCGAGAACTCGACGATCAGGATCGAAAACGACTTATACGTCTCAAAGACCATGACCTTCGCCGAGGCAACACCACAGCTACTGCAACTCCTGAAAAGAAGCTCCCAAGTTGATGGGGTGCTATCCCTGCAAATGCTAAAAGAAATCAACATCAACAGCACGAGGGAAATCAAAATCCTCAGGCATCTTAACACAACTATAGCAACGGTAAACCTCACACAATCCGTAGTGCTCTTCAGCCATAATCATCTATTGGCTCAAGAGCGATCACACACTGCAACAAGCTATCGAAAAAGACAAGAAGAAGGTAGACAAACTGGAGCAGAAGTCATCGACCCAGACAATAAACTACATCGCATCCGAGGACGTCTGCGTCTAAAGGGGAATGAGTTAATAACAATTCCGCCAAACTCACACCCAAAACATCAGCAAATAAATTGTAAAGCTCTGCAGTATATCTTACGCCACCAGCAGAGGTCGTTAACACCAGACCTAGCTACACGCGTAGAACCAAACACCGACAATACGTTTAATTTATATATTAATTTATTTAATTTTTATTATTTTTTTTATTTTTCGGCATGAAATATTTTTTCATATTTTATAGGTCTTGCAATAAGATGATTATTAAATGTTTGGTTAGGGGCACTGAACAAAAAAATATATATATGCATTGCAGCAGCCTCTGAGCACATTATATAGATTATTTTATAGTTTGGTTCACTTATATACATAATATACAGTTAAAGATATAATTTTTCACTTCACATCGACTAAAAAAATGGTTCGTCTTGTTATACCCTTAACCCATTAAAAATGGGTAAAAAGGGTATAATGGTTTTGTGCAAATGTATTTAACAGGCAGAAAGAAGCATCTCCGACCCCAACAAGTATATATATTCTTCATCAGGATCAACAGCCAAGTCGATATAGCCATGTCCGTCTGTCCGTCTGTCTGTCTGTCCATCCGTCTGTATGAGCACGCGGATACATTTCGATTTCCGATAGCAATAAATTCCACAATTTAAGAGGCAGAGACTTCTAATGCTTACATAATATGCATATACATATTATTGATCAAGTGCCGAAATTTCATTAAGATCGGACAAGAAACACCAAAGTTATAGTCGAAAATATATTCTCATATTGATCTAATTTCTATCAGGAGCCGCATGCATTTTCTGTATACATATAAATAGGCGAGCGCATGTGTGAGAAAGAGATGGCATGACAATCGACGCTAGCGTCAATAGATTTATGTGTATTCCGCAGAGCCCCGATAATTACTATTTCGTGTAAGTGTGTATGTACATATGTATATGCCTGTGAGCAAAAATATTCTGTAAGAAATGTTCTTGCAGAACTGAACATTTAAGTGCAAATCATTTTAAAGGGAAATTTGCAATAAAAATTTGAATATATTTAACAATTGGGTTAAGGGTATATCGTAGTTGAGTTAACTCGACAACAGCATCTTACTTGTTATACCCTGAACCCATTAAAAATGGGAAAAAAGGGTATAATGGTTTTGTGCAAATGTATGTAACAGGCAGAAGGAAGCATCTCCGACCCCATAAAGTATATAAATTCTTGATCAGGATCAATAGCCGAGTCGATATTGCCCTGTCCGTCTGTCTGTCTGTCCGTCTGTCCATCCGTCTGTATGAACACGCGGATCTCAGAGACTATAAGAGCTAGAGACTTCAAATTTGGAATATAAGATCTCGTATACCAGGCGCAGATATTTTATTATTTTTATTATTAGATATTTTATCGATAACTGCCTCAGTTTCTGAATTATCGATAAATTTAGATTACCGATAGCAGTAAATTCCAGATATCTCTCACAATTTAATTGATGCAGTCACCAATTTTCGTTGGTAGGTTGTTGGCGAGGTCCTTGAAAGATCGGCATGTGCCATGCCCACCTCTGACGCCCCCATCACCCCCGCCCCTAAAATTTTCAAATGGCTATATCTTCCGCAGTTTTTGAGTAGGGAACGTAAAATTTGTTAGGTATATTACTGGTATTCGCCGATAACAAATTGGTGGGTCTTAGAGATCTAGTAGCAATATACCTGCTTCTGTCTTGCACATTCACAACCCTTCACAACTCTAGAAATGATACACATTTTTGTCGACTTGACAACTCTATGTGTTGATTGCTTAGTGCTATAACTTAGTAGGCCTTGCAAATAGTTTTTGCATTAAGTAAATCTGATTAAATGTAAATCATTCGATAAATATTTTATGTGTCGAAAAGAGCCCACATCACCCCCGCCCGTAAAATTTTCAAATGGCTATATCTTCCGCAGTTTTTGAGTAGGGAACGTCAAATTTGGTAGGTATATTAATGGTAGTCGCCTTTAAGAACCGATAACAAATTTGTGGTGCCACGCCCACACCTGCGCCTATAATCGATAATTCCGATTGTAAATCGATAACTCCGTATATCTCCGAACATTTTAAAGACAGAGTTACCAAACTTTTAAGGTAATTTGCTGGTAACCTCCTCCAAAGATTAACATACCAATTTTTGGACCACGCCCATATCCTTCGCCCTCAGGAACTTCGGGCCTAGAAATTTAAAATGCGCATATCTGCACCGAATGCTGGCAAAACTCACTCAAATTCACTCTCTGTTCTCTCTCAGTGTCCCGTCTCTCAATAGCGGTGACCACTTCGAGTTCCCTTTTGTTCCTGACGTTCCGTGTCTTTTCCCATTCCTACATTCGGCCCTCCTGACCTAGGATTCGCCCCGAACTCCTTCATATACTCTGCCACAGTTGATATTCGGCTAGGCCCTTCTCTATTTTCAACTCTTCCAACTTCCAACCTACCATGGGATAACGATCCGTATGGAATGCACTTAACAACTTTTCTTTTCTTTCTTTTCCGATCAGAGGCTCTTTTCGCAACTTTAATTAAAAACTGATTCACATAGTCCCCATATCCTCTGTTCTCGACCATATTTTCTATCTCTTCTGTCACTTGCCCTTTATCCTTTAGTAGCTCACTTTCTGACAACACGGAACAAGCTACACCACTCAGTGCATCGACATGCTTCATTTTCGTACCTGACCGATGTTCAATCTCATTATTTTCTGTCATCCGGTCCTGAATTTGCCCATCTACCGTATTCTGCTCGCGATTTGCTAAACACTTCTTTGCATTGCCTGCCTGACTGTGATTCAAATCGTTCATAGTAACATCACTCATGTCTTCACTCTGCTCTGAGGTAAGCATACAGAAATCTTTACCCTCATTCTGCAGTTCCGAGAAAGAGGAATGCTCTTTCAGACTATTGTGTATATTTCTGTTGACCGCAGGCACTTCCACAACTTTGCGTACAAGCTCTATTCCATTCATGGACACTCTCAGGTCGACATCCTTTAGAATTGTCCTACCCAAAATTGCGTCAAACATTATATCTTCATCTTTTCAGATAGGTGCTAACGCACAGTAAGGGCAGCTACGACTGAAACAGCCGGTCGCCAACCTGATTTATTTACAAATATTTGCTCTATCATAGCAACCGGGTAAATATATGTCACATAACATAATGTTAAGTGTTCTGCATGTTAATTAACATACACATGTAATGTGTAAAGTGTGAACATAACATGGTGGGATAACATAATAAAGTGTGTGAACGTAATAAGGTTTGTGAACGTAATATGGTGTGTGAACAAAACATGGTGTGTGGAGTAACTTATAAATACAGTGTAGCATACTTTCGAGTAGTACACTTGCAGATGTTACAATAAATTGATAGTGTACTTTTAGTGAGTAGCTTAAAATGGTTAAGTTGTTTGTGCATGAAATTATTCATGTTACAATAATTTGATAAAATGTCATAGTATAATAATTGATTGGACGAAATAAGCTTGCTCTTCGTTAATTATGTCGCAAGGGTTTGTATACTCAAATTGTTCCTCAGGTATTTCTGGGTTGATGTGGAAATTTCTCTGGATTTTGGGGGGCGGTCCGTTGGTTAATTTTGACGGATGTTTACCGACGAAGTTATTATTGTTTGGCCTGTTCATATAATTTATGTTTCTTGACCTTATGGAATTATCTATTTCCATAGGTACTGGTTTGGGTTCCGGTTTTTGATAGAAAGGGCGTGAAGGCGCTTGGTAATTTGGTCTAAGATTAGGGAACTGTGGGGGCAATGTATATTGCGAAGGTTGATAATACGATTTTGGTTGTTGTGTCATATTATTATATGGTCTGGGGACATGGTATAAATTTGGGTTGAAATTTTTCCATTGTCCGAAATTATTGTTCTGTGGTGGTTTATTTATCGGACACACTGTATAGTTTTTCGGAGGTAAGGGTGGTAATTGTTGTCTGAAGTTGGGAATAAACGCGTTTCTGTGTTCTTGGTTATTTACAAGATTACACAGATGTAAGGCATGGCTCAAGTCTCTTGGCTCTTTGATTGCCAGGAGTCTAGGCAAGTCACCATTTAGGCCTCTTACAAACGTATCGAGAGCTTTGCCTCGATAATTGTTTGTTAGTGCCATGATCACCTCTGGTGATGTCCCTTGTGCGCTTATCTGATTTAAGATAAGTGACAATTGGTGATATACCTTTTGATAGAATTCGTTAATGGTTAGTCGTCCCTGGGTCATAATGAACATTTGGTATTCGAGGGTTTTAGTATCTCTCTTGTCCGCATAGTGTTCATTTAGGCATTTCGAAATTGCCTTCCAGTTCATAGGAGTATTGTATGACTCTAGAACCGCGTCTGCTTCTCCGACTATTTTATTTCGGATAGCAAGCGTGGTTACATAGTATTTGTAGGTATTTTCTTGACCATTAAAAATAGCCATTATACGATCTACATTTTTTCTCCATGATCCGAAAGCTGCTCTATCCCCCGAGAAGTCTCTGATTAACCTAGTTATCTCAGGTATCTTCTCCTGTTCTTCTCCTACTCTGGGGTTAGTAAACGGGATGTCACTTAAATATTCGCCGCTGGCGTTATCGATAGCCTGTCTAATCATTTCGCCTCCTTGGAGGGTTTCTTTTATTAGAGACACTACAGTGTCTCTCAAATTCTCGCTCATTGTCGATGTATGGGTCGGTTGGTTTGTTCTTTGTGTGCTTGTGCTAGCTGTGCCTAAGTTCATTTTTGCTAGGGACTCGGCAATGTTGTTTGTTTGCATTTTGTAGAGTTTGTAATCGGACCACTTTTCTAGCTTGTGTCGTTGTCTTTAAATATTTATTATTTTTTTTATCGGACGAGGAAATGGAGGTGGAATTTCTTATTTATTTTATTTATTTATTTAGATTTTTAATTAAATCTTTTTTTTCGGAATTTTTGCACTTTTCTTAATGTATATTTTTTTCTTTTGGAATTGTGGAAAAAATATTTTTCCTTTTCTTATTTTCTCTTAATTAATTCTTTCTTAATTTATATTTCCTTTGCTTTGAATTTTTTTGGTTCGTTTTTTTTAATTTTGTTTATGTCTTTTGATTTTGGTTCTTAATTAAATTTTTTCTTAATTAGACTTATATTTCTTTTGCTTTTAGCTTTTTAATTAATTTTTCTTAATTTACTATATATTTCTTTTGCTTTTTAGTTTTTTATTAATTTTTCTTAATTTGGTTTATATTTCTTTTTACTTTTAAATTTTAATTAATTTTTCTTAATTTGATTTATATTTCTTTTACTTTTAATTTTTCTTAATTTGATTTATATTAATCTTGCTTTTAGTTTTTCTTGAATTTCTACTTTAATTTTTTCTTTGCTTTAATTTTCGATATCTGATATTTTTTTCTTTCCTTGTTTAAAAAGCTTTTTCTAGAGTATATTACTATTGCTAATTTTTTCGAGCTTACAGTAGAATTATCATTCCGGCGAATCTCCCACGTTGTTCCTTCGGAGTTGCTCCTTTTTGTCCCGCGACGATTCTTAGTCGTAGCGGGTGACTCGGGTTCCTCTGGAAACTTCTAGTACGCGGTACCCTGCGGACGGACGCTACAGGGTTGTCGGCGGTTTATATTTTTGGCCACGTGTTCAAAAATTGTTTTCACTGCACCTTAACCTCATTTGTGGTCAATTCCTTTCGTGGCTGTTTTTGAGGCACTTTGGGAGCGGCAGCCTGCACTGTGGCTATTTTAGGCACTTAAATTTTGCAGTTTATGTTCGTTTTTGTCAGCGGCTTCTTGAGGCGCTCTTGGCGTAAACTTGGCACTGGTTCAGATCTGCGGCTCGGTGAGTCGCCTTTGATTGAACTCGATTTATTAATGTCACTTAATAATTTTTGCCGTTTTTGACTCGCTCGCGCAGTTATTACCGTTGCGTTTTAAGACTTGGTGTGTGGGTTTTTATATCCCTTAACTCGCGGACTTGTCAATGTCAACACGTGTCCCTGCTCGGGCGCCAATTAAACGTTTTGTTAGATTTTTTAAATAAAAAAAAGTCAACCGTTCGCTTTCAGTGCTTTATTAGAACAGAGGGAATTACAAGAATGAATACAATATTGCGTCACTTCGCAGGGTTGCGTTACAATTACTTGATATCGATATTTTGATAGTTGCAATAGTTGCGAAATAGCGATAGGTGCGCGCGCGTTTCGAATATTCTGATGCAATGTTAACTTATACAGTGGCTTGCAGCCACAATCGCCCAGGGTCTAGCAACAAATTTAAAGTGCTATAAAGTTTAAACAAGGAAACAAATTCAAAATGTTTAAATACCAATTTGTTTAATGTTATATCACATTTGAAAAAGAAACTTTAGTTTTTATTCAAATATTAATTAATTAATTAAAATAAGTCAAAAACTGAAAACATATCCAAAATATATAAGCAGCTTAGTTCGCCCAGTCTTAAAAAAAAGTTACATATTTGGCGTAAAAAGCTTAAATAAGGATGTTAATACTTAGTATGATATCCTTTAGCCTTAACAGCTTCGCTTAACTTATTTTTCATAGAAGATACCAGCTTTTGGGTAGTTTCTGGGTTGATCCTGCTCCACTCCTCCAGCTGAGCATTGGTGAGATCTTGCCTGCTGGTTATGTTGTGATTCCAGATGTTATTTTCCAGCAGAGCCCACAAATTTTCAATAACATTTACATCTGGAGACTGGGCCGGTGGAATTATCATGTTGGGAGAGTTCGATCTAATCCAGGATTGTACTATTCCGGCTTGGGGTCGTTGTCCTGGTAGAACCGGAAAGTACGTTGGATTCCTAGCTTCTCGGCACTTTGAAGTACTTTTTACTTTAGTATATTAAAGTACACATATTTGTCCATTAATGTTTCAATAATCAAATCAAAACCAAATTTCCGACACCGGCTGCCGAGATAGATGCTTATACCAGGATGGTTCCTCTGTCGTGCTTGACTATTGTGTGTCTGGGATTTAGCTCAGTATTGGAGTGTCGCCACACATAAATCCATTCGTCCGTGTAAAGAATATCGAATTTGTACTCATTGTTTGGTTACGCATGTATCCGCTCCAAACAACAATTAAATCAGTTTCTCTCTTAATATTTATCTCTTTGATAAGTTATGCTCTGCGCAGCATAAAGAGCATATTAACGTATCTATCATAACTGTTGTTTTGCATATGCTCCTCGGCCTTTCGTTTTATTGCATTTTTCACTTTGCTTGCCCTTTACCTTAGCTGAGCGCAAGCAGCAGCTGCAATTCGGCAGCTAATTAGTTCTATTTGGTCAATCGAGAATTCAAGTCGCGGCACGGTATTCGACACCGCTTGCCAAAAAATAATTCGTACAATTAAAAGTGTAAAGCTCAACTCGGAGCTTATAATTAACAATTGTAACTATTTTTAAGTTTGGCCACGAAGGCAAATAAACTTAATTTATAGAAAAGCAAATTTCGGTGCGTTTCTATTTATTTGTGTGACTTTGGAAAAATTCGATAGCTATTGAAAAAGCTCAATAGCTCAACATTGGTGACCCCGACGTGATTAATTATCTCTGTTTGTTTAAATAAATACAAATTATTTAAAGTAAAGAGTTAATAAAACTCGCGCCCGCGCTCTTGCATTCTTTTCGATATTCTCGGTTCGTTTTGTGCTCACTTTCGGTTCAAGTGTTTGCCCTCAAATTGACATTGGCGCCTGCGCAGTCGATTCAAGCCTTTATCGCGTTTGCTTAAACATTTGCAGCAGCCTGACTCTCTTCTGCATTGTTATTGCTTGTCCCGTTTTTTTTTCAGTTTTGCTTGCGCTTATGTTAGAACAAAGTGTTTGCCCCCAATTGACATTGCGTTGTTTGAACTTGTGTGTTAAAGCGGTAGTGAAAAAATTCCATGATTCCTAAAGAAATATTTAAATATGTATAATTCTGCTGCCGTTCAGTCTCCTTCTGCCCCGTTTTACAAAGCCAAGGCCAACGCTATTGATAAGCAGGTAAAACGGATGGCCAAAGCTATCGCTCCGGAGCAAATTGTATATCTCAGCGAACAAGAGTTGGGTGTTCGGTTCAAGGCGTTGGAAAGTGCTCAGCAGGCATTTTACAATATGCATGACGCGTTAAAAGAGCTGGATTATGCTAAAATCGGGAGTGAATTACGAGCATGTTTTGATGACCTCTCAATATTAGTTGAAACTAGCTTGCGACGCGAAATTGACAAACGAAAGTTATCGTCGCCGCTGTGCTCGACTATGAGGCAAGATGCCTGTGGTGACAATACACATTGTCTCAAAGCCGAATCCGGTTGCCTGAGATCAAGCTGCCCGCGTTTAGTGGAGGATATACAAAGTTTGCAGAGTTCATAGCGATGTTCTCTTCAATCATTGTTGCGGACTCAGGACTTTCGGATGTGGAGAAGTTTCAGCACTTGCGATCGTGTCTGAAAGGATCAGCCTTAGATAGTGTTTCTTCGTTGGAAATCAGCACAAGTTATAAAAATTTAAATTAATTTATGTAATGGTATAACAGTATTTAGCTGTCGGTTACGTCCGACTGCAACGTTCTCTCTTGTTTACATTAGAGTGTGCGAAGCTATTGAAGGGGACATTTGGAAATAAACCTATGTATTTATAGCTTGGTTCATGGTATATGGTAGTCGAGCTCACTCGACTACAGGGTTCTTACTTGTTTATACTATGATACCGAAAGTGTAATAGTATATTGAATTTATGCAATGTCCGTCATGCTGTCTGTCCGTCTGTATTGACGCGCGTTTCTCCGACATTCTTAGAGATAGAGACTTGAAACGTGAAACATATACTCAAAAGTTAAAGTGTCAAGGTTTTGGTCCTATGTCCACTAGGGAGCTAAAAAATCGATAAATTCGAGGGGCAGGGGACTGTTGGGGGTCAGAGATGGGCGTAGCATAAACCGATCATTGATCTGCAAATTGTTAAAATTCAAAACTAATTTATCATTATTTTATTTTATCCATAAATTAAGAACTAATTTTATTTTCAAATAAGTAAGTTTTAACGGCGATATTTTTTTAACGCGATAGTTTTTAATTTATCGCATGCTCACAGCAGCTCTACACGAGTCAAGGTAGCATCACAATAGATTGTGTTTGATTTTATAAAATTCCATTTTATAATTTATAAAATAAAACGAAAAACAAGAATTTAGTCCGAATAATATAAATATAAATTTATAATTATATAAATATATTTTATATTTATAATATATATAAATTAAACGATTTGTTAAGCTTTTAAATAAAAAAAGTGAATTGTTCGTTCTTAGTGCTTTATTAGAACTGTAAAGTAATTTCTGGAAGAAGCCAAAACGGCGCCACTTCACAGGACTGCGTTATCTTTTAGCATTGCAGTTGTGTGTGAACGGCGTCCCTGGTTCAGGTTCATTCGATCGACATGAGGGAAGTCGATATCGCTTGCGGCGATAGTTAGAGCAATCATTCCGAATGACTTACATCGATATTTTAATATCTGGCTATAGTTGCGCGCGCATTTCAAATATTCCAATGCAAAGTAAACTCCTCCATCGGATGCGATATATCAGGTTTCTTGTCTTTTCTACATATGTGTTTGGCTTTTTTTTGGTATTTCCAGAGATTCTATAGTTACACTTAATTATTTTTTGGGATTTTAGCTTCATTATTTTATTTTCTTTTCTTATTGGTATAAATAGCATTCGTGTGCATATTTCGTTCGTTAGAATCGGAATGTTGATAATGTACAGTATCTGTTTGCCATTTGTGGCATTTTTAATTTTAGCAAATTCTAGAAGTTCTTCCGAAATTAAAAAAAGAAAGTTTTCTTGTTCTTTTATTTATATATTATTGAATTTATAGTGTTAGCTTTTGCCCAGTGTATGGCGTAAATCAAATTATTCAATTCCTCTTTCGGGATTTGTATTTTAAATTATAATGTACTAACTAGTTCATCTTGAATATTTTTTTCGGTTCTTGTTAGTTTTAATATTTCGGTTGATCTTTTGGTTAGAACATACTATATGTCGCTTAAGGCTTTGTTAATTATCAATTGTTCATTATTGTTTTCTACCTGCTCGTCCGTTTTCGAGACTAAAATGTCATAACCGTCGTGATCCGGCGTGCCGGCCAACCATTTCAAAGCTGTACCGAGAGCACTTATTGCTTTGGTCTTTCTATGTGTTGGTTTAAGATTGCCTAGAGCGGATTTTATAGTTGCTAGTTCAAATATGATTATAGGGACGAGTGGGTGTGTTTTGTCAATATCGTGTGAGGAGCCATATAGCCGTGGCCAACCTGCATACACGGTTACGTGTGTATGTGTATGGCCGTGGTATATGCGCTCCTCACAGCAACTGTCGATCAGGCGGAAATCCGGCCCCGATGCAGTTGCGGCTCTCTTTCGTCCTCTCCCTTTCTAGCGCAGGAATTCAGCCATTTGAGCGTGTCTGACACGCATGTCCATGAGAATATGCACCGTTGGTGTGGGAGCAGTATTGCGGGTGCAATACTGCCATCTATACTCACACCAGCGGCAGACAATGGTTGGAGCAAGCAAATGGCAGTGGAAAATGATCAGAGATCACGCCACCGCAAAAACATCACTCCACCTCGGTACAGTCCCGACAAAAGGTCACTGGCTGACCTATATAAGGAGCGCCGCAGCACGGCGCGAGAGAGTGAAGTCAAGCGTTAGAAGCAGAAGGAGTGCAGCGCAAGTCAACAGAGAAAGTGAACAACAAGTGAAACCAAAACCACACAGAAGCAGTAAAGTGAAAGTGAAGCGTCGGCATTTGAGTGATACATCGCATCACTCAATCCACACAGATCGCACAGGACACAGAGATCCTGAAATTGGTGACGAAACAAGATCCTTGCCACGCGAGAATTAGAGCCTGGATAGATTCAAGCGAACAGGTGATTGTGACAAATCCAACGTAAAGGCTGAAGTGCCACTGCGAGTGCCGAGGAGTTTCGCTGCATAGTTTTTAAAATACAGTGTAATAAAATAAAATATAATTATCACAATTAAATATATTGGTGTTGTCAATTATCGCAAACGCAACGAATATAAATTTGTTGCACGAACCCACAGCTCGGCTGAGTTTTAGCTCCGCTTTAATCACCGAACAAAAACGGTTTGTTACAACTGGCGCCCAACGTTGGTGGTTGCGAGAGTTGAATAAATATATTTATTGTGAAATTATAATAACAAAAAAAAATAAATAAATATGGTGCGTGCGTGGGTGTACAACTTAAAGAAGGACGAGGTGATGCGGTACGGAGAAGAGTTCCAGGTGGAACTATCCGGCACACTGGATGCGATGCGTAGGCAGTTTGGAGAGTGGGTGGGTACCCACGAGACCAGGCTGGCATACAGTACGAGGATAGAGGAATTGGCGGCGACTCATGGCAGACAATCCCCTGCCAGAGAAGTCGGAAGTTGCGGATGCGGGAGAGCCGTCACTTGTGGATGTCGCACATCTCAGCATCCCGGCAACAAGCGCAGCAGCGCGCGCTAGAGACGCCAATCAGGAATATTCAGAGGTAGCGAAACAAGTCCGTGAATGGAACTTCTGTTTCGACGGAACAACAAAGCCTGTGGAATTTTTGGAACAAGTTGAGTGGTCAGCCGATGCGTATGGGCTCAACTTGAATTTAGTTCCCAGAGCCATGACGGGAACTACTTCAAGGAATGGCGCTTAAATGGTACGTAGTTAACAATCAACACTGGACCAAATGGGTAACTTTTGTCCAGAGTTTTCAAGAATATTTCTTGCCAAGAGATTATTTTGAGAATCTCAAGGACGAAGTTACCCGAAGACGTCGGGCTATACAAGAGCCATTTAAGGTGTTTATGGTCGAAATGCAGACGCTAATGCGGCCACTGCAATATTCAGCGGAAACGCAGCTGAACAGGATATACAACAACAGCCTCCCAGACTTACGATCCTTCGCTAGGCCAAACCAATTTAATAATTTGAATGAATTGATGTATTTGGCCGAAGCGTTCGAGGAACTCGAAGCCGACAGGGAAAAGCTGAGACTGCAGAGCGGCATGGAGCAGCACAGTTACAACACGCCACAGCACAGCCGCATGGAGCAGCCGCAGCAGTATTGTAACAATCCACGGCAAAGACGCAGGGAACCTCCACGACAACGCAAGGAAGCGAACTATGACCATATGGAGCCTGCTCAGGGGCAAAATCATCCACGACTTATGGTAATGGTGGAGGAGCGAGCAGAAGCCGACACTGGACCCAGACCAGCCCCTATGCTGGAGTTCTGTTGGATATGTGGGCATATTGGAGTTCGTACGTCAGTATGTTGTCCGTCGGGAAACAGAGACCGGCGTGCGCCACCAAGGGGTGAGCGGAAGCCAAACAGGACACGCAACAATACGCTCATCGGCAGCCTACAGGCCGAAGGTGCGCAACTAACAGCTACCGTAGAGATCGGCAACTGTCATTACAAGGCTATGATTGATACAGGGGCCACGAGTAGCTTCGTAGACTGATCAGCTTAGGCCGCCGAAGCGCACCCAAATGGCGAGTCCGCATGGCAGAGAGCAGACCGAGGTGAACGTCAGACTGGGACGGAGCAGCATGCAGATTGCTCTGCTGATACTGCCAGGAGTCAACGACGATCTTATTCTTGGCTGGAACTTCTTGTCTGGCATGGGCACGCTTGTAGAGTGTGCAGGCTTCATGGTGCATACCAAAGAGCGGGATACGAAAACACCTCGAGGAGAGATTATCCATAGCCACAACAGTCGTTACACCAATACACCCGGAGAAAGTAGCGGCTGTTGGCGTATTGAAGCCCCTGAAGGACACATTCCAAAGATTTTCGATGGTGGAAGACGCAATGGATCAAGCCAACCGGAAGTGCAAATGGATCCAAAAGTTGCGAACGGACATCAAGAAAAACCCAAGGAAGTATCCAGATTACTATGAAGAGTCTGGAAACCTATATTGGCAAATCCCGCATACAGCTGGAACTGAGGATGCAGCAGCTTGGAAATTGTGTGTGCCTACCGGGAAGAGAAGTCAAATCATGCAAGAAAACCACTTCTCCGCCGTCGCAGTCCATACGGGTAGCAGGAAAGCTATAGCCCGAATAGCAAAGCGCTGCTAATGGCCAAGCTTATATAGAGACGTACGAGCATATTCCAAACAATGCGAAATATGTCAAAAGTATAAGCAGAGTCAATTGGCGGCTCAGGACCGAGCAAGGCACCATAACCTTCGGCGCAGACCATGGAGACCCACAGTCGCAGAGAAAGTATGGCTACACCACCTGTCGAATGCTGCAGCAGGATTCGCAGCAAAGCTGGCGCCGAGATACGGAGGCCCGTATCAAATTGTGGATTTGCTATCACCTGTGATCTGCAAATTGAAGAGCCTCACGGACAAAACACGGATAAAAACAGCGCACATAGGCGAACTGAAGCCGCACAGCGACCGGATTGAGACAGGTGGGTCAGCCAAACAATAGAGAAAATATATGCATACACCTGCGACCGAAAAGATTGTGAGAATGCATAGAACATTTCAATCTTTTCGGTTAATAGAAAAAGGGTGGAAAATAAATAGGCCTCGAAGCAGAGGCTATTTATAATTGCATATAAATCAAAACAAACAAAAACAGAGCCCTGAAGCGGCTGAGAACAAGCAACAAAAAAAAAAAGCAGCACGGCGAAGTGAGCGAAAGTGCACGCATTCGGCGATGCACCCGAGAGCGGGAGAAATGGTCAGCCGAGAAAACATGACCATGACCCACTCTCGAGTGCATGCGCTGAATGCGGAATCTAAGTTCAACGGCCGAATAGTTCAACGGCCAGCCCAAACGCATTGCGCAGCACCATTGGCTGGCCACACACGCATGAAGAGCTCACCGTTGTTGGCTCTCTTACGTTTGGCGTGGGTGCGCAAACGCTGGAGAGCGCAACAACAACGCATGCGCAGCACCATTGGCTGAACAGACACACACACACACACACTAGTGCCGATGCACGCACAAAGAGCGCACCGTTGTTTAGCGCGTTTAGCGCGAGTGCGCGAACGCTGGAGAGCGCAACAACAACAGAATGCATTTTAAGCGAGCATTTGCAAGAGTGCACTGTTGACTATCTTCCACGTTTAGCGCGGGTGCGTGAACGATGGAGAAAATGACAACAACAAAGTGCACTTTGGACCAAACAAATGCAGAGCGCACCGGTGTTGGTTCTCCCACGTTTAGCGCGGGTGCGCGAACGCTGGAGAGCACAACAACAACAAAATGCATCTTGAGCGAGCATTGGCAAGAGTGCACTGTTGTCTAATTTCGACGGTTAGCGCGGGTGCGCGATCGATCGCGTGAATGACAACAACAAAGTGTGTGTTGTAACAAATGTATGCATGCAGAGTGCACCGGGATTGCCTCTCTCACGTTCGGAGCGGGTGCGCGGACGAGACAGAGGACAACAACAACGCTTGCAATTTCGGACAGAGGCATGCACACGAAGGGCATTTTGTTATCTCACACTCTCGCAAGAGCACGAACCGAAAAAGAGAGATGCGTAAGCCACGAGGGCAACAACAGCGTGAATACTTCGCTCTGGACCACGAGGGGAGTGGGTGAGACACTCATCGAACACACGTGTGCACGAAGTTAATCTCTGAGATTAAGTGCATACGTGTGGGCATTAGAACTCGGGGAGAGAGTTCCGGTGTCAAAAACGCACAAACACCCACACCCACATACCCCAAAAGAATAAAAGGCGCGGTCAGGCATGCGCGCAGCTTCAGAACTTTTTGGAAAAACAAACACAACAAGCAAAACGGCACCATGGACAGCAACACGGAATATTTCGCCAAACACGTGGGCACTGGTTTGTCGACGGCTGGTCGCCGCGCGTCAGACCCGGGTCCCTGCGCGAGTCTCAGTGATGCTGGAATTCAGCGCGAAAGGGGAACCGAGTCGACGGCGCGGATGGCGGCCAGACGCCGACCGACACGTCCACACAGGCGAATGGTGCCCAGGAGGCGCATCTCACGCGGGAAGCTCGCAGAGCGCAGGGTGTGTCTGAGGCTGCCAAACCAATGGAGACGCATCGAGCGGGAACGCCGGAACATGTGTGAAGAGCAGCTGGAGCTGATGGCGTTGCCGTTCCACGACCTGAGTGGAGACGAGGTCGAACCGCCGGACGAGGACGGCTCCCCAGCAATATCGACGATGTCAACCCCGCATGGCTAGAATGCCAATTCCCGGAGCTAACACTAACCCAGGAACCGGACGACACGGCTGTCCGATTCATGGTACCGAGGCCCCGCGCCGAGTCCCTGGAGGCCGACCCGTGGGCGCCGGCTGAGGCGCCGGAACAAGGAGCCGATCCGTGGGCACCGGCAGCAGCGATGGAGCTGGAAGAGGACACACAAGAGGACACACAGAGGAAGAGGCATGGGCCCCCTCGACGTCCTCAGACCAGAGTTCAGACACCGAGGCAGAGGGGGATGCCACCATCGCCATCTCGTCCGACGAGGAGGACGAGACGGAGGAACGGGTGTCGGCACCGGACATCAATGGAGACGATGAGGACACGATGCCGTACACACCCCGGACGCGACCCGAGGAGGAGACGGTCGAAGTGTCGTCAGAGGAGGACGAACCGCAGTCACAAAAGCCCACGGCGACAGCCAGCTACCAACGGACCTACGAGACGGGCCGATGGGTGCACGCTGTCACCGTGGTGTACAAATGGAAGGAGGGCGTGGGAGTACCCGCCTCCTGGCAGCTGTACGAAGAACCAGTACGGAGACCGATGGAGTCACCACCACCGCCACCACCCGAATGGAGGCGACCGACACTGGGCCGACAGGCGTCGTGCCCAGCAGCGACACCAGAGCCACCCCGGCCAAACCTACAAGCAGTGGATGGACAGCCGGGAACCAGTCGCCGCGCCGCAACTATAGTGTGGTGCGATGGTAATCGATAACGGATCAAGGCGTCGCCATGGAGGTCCAGGGTATTTAGACAGATCTACAGCCAAAGAAAAATAAAATGAAAAAGAAAACACCATAACTACACGTAATTTCACGGGATACCAGGGGTGGGAACTAACTTCGTTTAATTACAGAAGATCGTTCCTGTGGGAAACTGGAAGCTTCCCACTGCCGAAGAAAGGGGGGAGTGTGAGGAGCCATATAGCCGTGGCCAACCTGCATACACGGGTACGTGTGTATGTGCATGGCCGTGGTATATGCGCCCCTCACAGCAACTGTCGATCAGGCGGAAATCCGGCCGCGATGCAGTTGCGGCGAATTCGCTCTCTTTCGTCCTCTCCATTTCTAGCGCAGGCATTCGGCCATTTGAGCGTGTCTGACACGCATGTCCATGAGGATACGCACCGTTGGTGTGTGAGCAGTATTTCGGGTGCAATACTGCCATCTATACTCACACCAGCGGCAGACAATGGTTGGCGCCAGCAAATGGCAGTGGAAAATTACCAGAGATCACGCCACCTCGGTACAGTCCCGACAAAAGGTCACTGGCTGACCTATATAAGGAGCGCCGCAGCACGGCGCGAGAGAGTGAAGTCAAGCGTTAGAAGCAGAAGGAGTGCAGCGCAAGTCAACAGAGAAAGTGAACAACAAGTGAAACCAAAACCACACAGAAGCAGTAAAGTGAAAGTGAAGCGTCGGCACTTCCACACAGATCGCACAGGACACTGAGGTCCTGAAATTGGTGACGAAACAAGATACTTGCCACGCGAGAATTAGAGCCTGGACAGATTCAAGCGAACAGGTGATTGTGACAAATCCAACGTAAGTGCCGAGGAGTCTCGCTGCATAGTTTTTAAAATACAGTGCAATAAAATAAAATATAATTATCACAATTAAATATATTGGTGTTGTCAATTATCGCAAACGCAACGAATATAAATTTGTTGCACGAACCCACAGCTCGGCTGAGTTTTAGCTCCGCTATTAATCGCCGAAAAAACGGTTCGTTACAATCGTGAAGTTGTTGTGATAAATTATCAAATTTCGAATACATGGATTATATTGAAAGTCCCGTTTTCGGCCGCTGCAATTTCTGTTTTTATTGGTATTACTTGGGAATGGGAATAGTCCAGTATAGAAGGAAAAATCTGTAAGAGGTTATGTTTTTATATTGTTTTTACGGATTACACGGCCACATTGGGTTTTAATGATGGTATTCCTATTTTCTTCTACTATTTTCTTCTACTATTTCTTTTTGTATTTTTGGGTTAGTGTTGAACCTAGTCTTCTATCTATTTTGCAGTAAATTATGTCTCCTTTTTATACCCTAGAACCCATTAAAAATGGGAAAAAAGGGTATAATGGTTTTGTGCAAATGTATGTAAAAGGCAGAAGGAAGCATCTCCGACCCCATAAAGTATATATATTCTTGATAGGGTCAATAGCCGAGTCGATCTAGCCCTGTCCGTCTGTCTGTCCATCTGTCCGTCCGTCCGTCTGTCCGTCTGTATGAACACGTGGATCTCAGAGACTATAAGAGCTAGAGACTTCAAATTTGGAATATAAGATCTCGTATACCAGGCGCAGATCAAGTTTGCGTTATTTTATCGATAACTGCCTCAGTTTCTGAATTATCGATACATTTAGTTTCCGATAGCAGTAAATTCCAGATATCTCTCACAATTTAAGGAATACAGACACCAATTTTGGTTGGTAGGTTGTTGGCGAGGTCCCCCCAATGATAATTTTCCGCATTCATAGAGCGTCACCTTTGGTAAGATAACTATAGTCGCCTTTAAGAACCGATAACAAATTTGTGGTGCCACGCCCACACCTGCGCCTATAATCGACCATTCCGATTGTAAATCGATAACTCCGTATATCTCCGAACATTTTAAAGATAGAGTAACCAAACTTTTAAGGTAATTTTCTGGTAGACTCCTCCAAAGATTGGCATACCAATTTTTGGACCACGCCCATATCCGCCGCCCCCAGGAACTTCGGCCCTAGAAATTTAAAATGCGCATATCTGCCGTAATTTGCAAGCTAGAGTCGCAAAATGTTGCAGGTATGTTACTGGTAACTCCCCCAAAGATCGATAAAAAATATTGGATGGCCACGCCCACTCCATCTACATAAACCGATACACCTGTTGATGTAAATCGATAAACCTATATATCTCACGCAATTTGAAAACTTAAGTCACCAAATTTTAAAGGTATATTGCTAGTAACACCCTTCATAAATGTGGAAAAAAAAATTGTGGATTTTGGACCTCGCTCACTCCCGCCCACAAAAAACGAAAAATGCCTGTATCTCCCGCAATTCAAGAGCTACAGTTAGAAAGTATATTACAAAGATCGGGCCACGCCCACTCCAGCCCCCAAAAGCGATAAACCTATAATGCATTTAAAGCTTGGTTCAGGGTATATGGTAGTCGAGCTCACTCGACTACATCGTTCTTACTTGTTATACCCTAAACCCATTAAAAATGTGTAAAAAGGGTATAATGGTTTTGTGCAATTGTATGTAACAGGCAGAAGGAAGCATCTCCGACTCCATAAAGTATATATATTCTTGATCAGGATCTATAAGAGCTAGAGACTTCAAATTTGGAATATAAGATCTCGTATACCAGGCGCAGATCAAGTTTGCGTTATTTTATCGATAACTGCCTCAGTTTCTGAATTATCGATACATTTAGATTTCCGATAGCAATAAATTCCACATATCTCTCACAATTTAATGGATACAGTCACCACTACTACTTGGTTGGTAGGTTGTTGGCGAGGTCCTTGAAAGATCGGCATGTGCCACGCCCACCTCCGACGCCCCCATCACCCCCACCCCTAAAATTTTCAAATGGCTATATCTTCCGCAGTTTTTGAGTAGGGAACGTCAAATTTGGTTGATATATTACTGGTAGTCGCCTTTAAGAACCGATAACAAATTTGTGGTGCCACGCCCACACATGCGCCTATAATCGACAATTCCGATTGTAAATCGATAACTCCGTATATCTCCGAACATTTTAAAGATTGAGTAACCAAACTTGGAAGGTAATTTGCTGGTAACCTCCTCCAAAGATTGGCATACCAATTTTTGGACCACGCCCACATCCACCGCCCTCTGGAACTTCGTCCCTAGAAATTTAAAATGCGCATATCTGCCGTAATTTGCAAGATAGAGTCGCAAAATGTTGCAGGTATGTTACTGGTAACTCACCCAAAGATCGATAAAAAAAATTGGATGGTCACGCCCGGCACGCCCACTCCACCTACCTAAACCGATACACCTGTTGGTGTAAATCGATAAACCCATATATCTCATGCAATTTGAAAACTTAAGTCACGAAATTTTAAAGGTATATTGCTAGTAACACCCTTCATAAATGTAATAAATAATAAAATTTTGGACCACGCCCACTCCCGCCCACAAAAAACGAAAAATGCCTGTATCTCCCGCAATTTAAGAGCTACAGTTACCAAAATTAGAAGGTATATTACTAAGATCGAACTCCAAAATATTTTGGGCCACGCCCACTCCCGCCCACAAAAAACGATAAATGCCTGTATCTCCCGCAATTCAAGAGCTACAGTTACCAAACATAGAAAGTATATTACTAAGATCGGGCCACGCCCACTTCAGCCCCCAAAAACAATAAACCTGTAATGCATTTAAAGCTTGGTTCAGGGTATATGGTAGTCGAGCTCACTCGACTACAGCGTTCTTACTTGTTTTATTTTATTTTACTTTTAAAACACAAATCGAATGAGTTGACGATGCCGTGGGAGCATTGAAGATGAAAGCTGAATCGAATATTGATGTTAATGGAGAAGAGAGATCGCCGCTATTCATCGTTTAAAAATTACTTGTTGGAATTGTGTTGCGCAGAGATAAGTATTGGAGAATTGTGTGGCTCAGCGCTATGATTGTGGAGATCCGCCAACAACAGGATGCCACAAGTCAAATATAATCTGATGATACAAGCTACGTCATTAGTAGTCCCTATGACTAAGAGATCACCGGATGCAAAAAACATCACTGATCACTTTTCACGTTGTCGCTCGTATAATGAATGGCTCAGAGAATATTTAGAAATTAAAGTAAAAAACGTTGTAAGAACTATTTTAGGCGAATGAACAATAATCGTAAATCGTAAGTAACCAGTCACTGGTGGGAATGTAAGTTTTATTGGATCTCCACCAGATATTAAACATTTTCTGATACACCCGAATTTAAGTCACTATAATCTTATGAAAATACAAGTTCGGATATTATTCAAATGGTCGGAATAAATAGAAAAGTAATTTCCACTTGGTGGAATTGTATATTCAACATGCTCAAAGCATTGGTCCTAAATAAAAACTTATTAAAAATGGCTTATAGACAGAACTGTTCAAAAGGAAGCAGGCCTTGTATTTGATTATAAGAAATAATAAAAGAAGAAAATTAGTTGCAATCATTAATTTTATGTACATTTGAATTTAGAGCCATGCAATCCTCAATATAAATTGATTAGTCTTAGTTGTATTTACACATGCAAACTATTCAAAGTGCAGTTCGTGCTGCAGCAGCCAGCGTTATAAGCGCTCTTCTTGTACTGCGCTCTTCTTGTATCGCATTCTCTTGGATCGGCACGCTCTCTCTCTCTCGACATCTCTCTGCATTTGTATTCTCTCGGCTTTGTGATAAATCCGCTACGCAATCGTCGTTTGTGTGTGCCGCTGCTACGCTTAAGCCTTCGTGATCTTCTTTCGTGTACATAAGTAGCTGTGCGTGCGCGATTGCATTTTCTTGTTGTCGGTAAATTTGTGCATTTGAATGCAATTTTGTGCGAACGTTAAGCCTAAATATGAACGTCATCTCCGTCAAGGCATCTGCCTTCGGTGACAATCGCAAGTCCACATTGTTCGATTTTTATCTGGCAAGGCTGGTGATGAAGGCGGATCGGGAGCAGGAACGAAAGCAGATGGAATCAACAATTTTTGACCTGCATGCCAGACAAGCGGCAAGGAGCAACTAAAGCACATCAGTAAGGAGCTACTTGGCAACGCCCACTAGGCAACTTGATATGGAGCAGGTGCACCAACTAGAAGTAGGCCAGCATCAATTCCGGCTGGCCGAACAACATGCCAGCGAACGACAGCATCTACAGCAGCACATAGCATCCAGAGAACAGAGCTGGTGCAGCTGCAACAGCAGGACGTGAAATTCGATCGGACGCTGCAGCTAACCGAAAGCTACAGAAAGAGTGAGCACGATTCGAAGATCCAGCTCCTGGAGTTAAAGATTGGCGGATGTCCAGCAACAATTCTGGACCCGGACCTAACGAGCCTGGACTGCAACCTTTTGATTGGCAGCGAGTATTCCTAGTGCTGTGGTGGAGTTGCGCTAATGGATCATTAAAGAATTTCATGAGCGTAACCTGCACTCAGGCCCTCGTGCACTACTCGCCAATATACGCCTCCAATATTGGCGGCTTGAAAAATTGTCTCGGGTTGTCAACAAGTGCGTCAGATGTTTGCGAGCTAAGCCACAGCTAATCAAGAATATTATGGTCAATTGGGCAACAGAGCGAATTGAAGCAGCCCGCCCATTTGCATTTGCGTTTTATGCAAATTTGTTGTTCCACCAGGCCAAATGCTACATTTCGGTCTTCGCCTTCTTCGTTACCAAGGCTGCTCACCTGGAACTGGTTCAGGAGTTAACAACTGTTCATCAATTCTGCCTGGCGGACAAAATTGACTGGCATTCCCCCGCGCTTTCCACACTTAGGCAGACTATTGGAAGCAGCGGCAAAAACCGCCCAGCATGATTCTTACCGCTGTGTTGGCCAGTCGTTGCTCAAGTTAGATAAGTTGCAAACTCTTGTGTGCAAAATAGCAGCCAATATTAATTCTCGTATAGGACGAAAATCAGCCTACCATAATTCATAATTCATTAATTCTCGCCCATTATTTGTAATTTCAGAGAATCCAGTCTACTTAGACGTTTTGACTCCGGCTCACTTCTTGATAGGCGGTCTTTGGGCACGGTGGCGTGAGGAGCATCTCACACTTTCCAGGCAGATGTGGCATTGCTCGAGTTGCTGACTTGAAGACACCGAAAGAAGTTATCAGAAGAGCCGTCAACAAAATGTGCCTGCCGCCTATTGAGGATACTGCTGAATGGAAGCCATTCAACGGGGGGAGGAAGTTGGCGACCAGTAGCAAATTAGTTGCAGTCGTTAATTTGATCTACATTTGGAGCCCTGCGTGGCTCAATTCTTCTTAATTGCATTCACACCTGCATATTATGTTAAGTGTAGTTTCAACTGCAGCAGCCAGCGTTAACAGCGTTCTCATAGTACCGTGCTCTCTTGTGCAGCGGTCTCTCTCTCTCTTTTTACAAAGGGCGCTCGCTGATCTGCCGGCTGCTGCAGCTAGTGAGATTACACTACTCTTAAAGTATATAATTGAAAGTTGATTGTTGAAGTTGGTTCGATCGTTGTAGTTACTTTCTTATTTCGTTGTTGAAAAACTTTAACGTTTTACAAATAACTTTGTGTTTTGTGATAATGGAAATAGAGCTGATAGCGTCAACATCAACATTAAGACAATATTTTAACATACCTTATAAGACACATCACTGTCTTCTTCATCAACCAGAACAAAAAATTATTTTTATCAATTTAAATATACAATTAAAATATTTTTAAGGATTCGTTTAATTATGTTTATAATATACATCCATACTAGAGTTGTTTACTTAAGCCTATACATACAATTACAAAACTTGCTTTGTTAACTATTGAAATTGGTCAATCATAAACATTTGAAGGTAACAGTCAGAAGGCAGAATGTGCGTCTCAATAACAGACGAGACTATTAAACTATAATCGTCTGCCCATCCGTGACTCTTTTTATACCCTTAACCCATTAAAAATAGAAACAAATAAGAACTCTGTAGTCGAGTGCGCTCGACTACCATATATCCTGAACCAAGCTTTAAATGCATTATAGGTTTATCGTTTTTGGGGGCTGGAGTGGGCGTGGCCCCATCTTAGTAATATACCTTCTAAGTTTGGTAACTGTAGCTCTTGAATTGCGGGAGATACAGGCATTTATCGTTTTTTGTGGGCGGGAGTGGGCGTGGCCCAAAATATTGGAGTTCGACGTAATATACCTTTAAGTTTGGTAACTGTAGCTCTTAAATTGCGGGAGATACAGGCATTTATCGTTTTTTGTGGGCGGGAGTGGGGGTGGTCCAAAAATTTTTTTCCACATTTATGAAGGGTGTTACTAGCAATATACCTTTAAAATTTGGTGACTTAAGTTTTCAAATTGCGCGAGATATATGGGTTTATCGAGTTACACCAACAGGTGTATCGGTTTAGGTAGGTGGAGTGGGCGTGGCCATCCAATTTTGTTATCGATCTTTGGGGGAGTTACCAGTAACATACCTGCAACATTTTGCGACTCTAGCTTGCAAATTACGGCAGATATACGCATTTTAAATTTCTAGGGACGAAGTTCCTGGGGGCGGCGGGTGTGGGCGTGGTCCAAAAATTGGTACGCCAATCTTTGGAGGAGGTTACCAGCAAATTGCCTTCCAAGTTTGGTTACTATATCTTTAAAATGTTCGGAGATATACGGAGTTATCGATTTACAATCGGAATTGTCGATTATAGGCGCAGGTGTGGGCGTGGCAACACAAATTTGTTATCGGTTCTTAAAGGCGACTACCAGTAATATACCTACCAAATTTGACGTTCCCTACTCAAAAACTGCGGAAGATATAGCCATTTGAAAATTTTAGGGGCGGGGGTGATGGGGGCGTCGGAGGTGGGCGTGGCACATGCTGATATTTCAAGGACCTCGCCAACAACCTACCAACCAAAATTGGTGACTGTATCCATTAAATTGTGAGAGATATGTGGAATTTACTGCTATCGGAAATCTAAATGTATCGATCATTCAGAAACTGAGGCAGTTATCGATAAAATATTCAAACTTGATCTGCGCCTGGTATACGAGATCTTATATTCCAAATTTGAAGTCTCATACAGACGGACAGGGCTAGATCGACTCGGCTATTGATCCTGATCAAGAATATATATACTTTATGGGGTCGGAGATGCTTCCTTCTGCACAAAACCATTATACCCTTTTTATACCCTGAACCCATTAAAAATGGGTAAAAAGGGTATAATGGTTTTGTGCAAATGTATGTAATAGGCAGGAGGAAGCATCTCCGACTCCATAAAGTATATATATTATTCATCAGGATCATGTCCGTCTGCCTGTCCGTCCGTCCGATCGTGTTCCTAGTGTTAAAATTAAGTGACTTAAGTTGCGTGAGTTATAGGTCTTAAAGATTTCCACCAACAGGTGGCTTAGGTAGGCGAAGTGGGCATGGCCATACAATTTTAATCGATCACTTAGGGGAGTTACCAGTAGCAAACTTTAAAAATTTTGAAATTACGAAATATATGCGGATTTCATATTTCTAGGGCCGAAGTTCCTGGCGCGGGGGCTGTAGGCGTGGTTCAAAAAATTATAGGCCGATCATTGGAGGATCAATTTACCTTTCAAGGTTGGTCACTCTATTTTCAAAATTGTGGGAGATATACGGATTTATCGATTTACATTTTCAGAAATGTCGGCATTGTCAATTATGGTCGCAGGTGTCGGCGTGGTAAGACAAATTTGTTATCGGTTCTTAAAGGCGACTACCAATAATTAACCTACCAATTTGCCAGCTCAAAAACTGCGGACGATATAGCCATTTAAAAATTGTAGGGGCGGGGGACTTTGGGGGTCGGAGGTGGGCGTGGCATATGCCGATCTTTGAAGGACATCGCTAATAACCTTTTTAAGGCTTACGGGTTACCAAAAAACCAAAGACAATTCATACATTATGGTATCATAGTCGGTTACGTCTGACAGTAACAAGTATACAAGTTATTAATTGGTTTGTGTTATCTTTCTTAGTGTGACACTCTTTAAACATACACATGTTTGTCTTTTTTTTGTGAATACGGCTATACCGTTTTTTGATGAAGCTAGTAGTAGGAATATATATATAACTAAATATCATGCATAAGCTCCACACCTGGCGGATATTTTCAGACTGCTCCGATACACGCCGACCCCAGAAACCTTGTCCTTAGAAATTTGTAATGAACAAATTTTCCACAATTTCTAAGCTAGTCACCTACTTTTGAAAGTATTTCAGTGGAAATTCGCCAAATAGAACAATAATAATTAGAATTCTATATTAAATTTGATGGCCCTGCGGCTCTTTAAGCCAACTCAATCGTTAGTGTACATCAATAAGACCACATATCTCATACAATTAGAAAACCAGTCATAAAATTTTTAAGGTATATTGCGAGTTACATCCTTCAAAAATATTTTGGATCACGCACACTTTCATCACCAAAAAATAAAAAAGACTACAGCTATTTCTTTTGGAACGCCCACTCCTGCCTTCAAAATTTCCATAGGAATATATCTCCCTCAATTTTATAGCTACAATTACCAAACTTGGAAGGAAGATGTAGTGGTGTACACATATGCACAATACTATTATTAGAAAATGAGATTAATTCGCACTGGTAAAGTTTTTTACGACGTGACTGTAGCAGCAAGCCGCATGTAATAAACAAAGAGCGGGACTGACCGAAACATCATGAAAGAACAGTTACCGCACCGATCCGAAAACTTATATTAAATTGAATTTAACCATACACAACCATTGTTAAATCTTTAGCTAAATTATCTTAGAATTAATTTGTAAGAATTAATATTTAATTTAATACAGAGCTAACTAAATTTGCTATGGTATTTATATGAAATATCTGCTGTTATATTGTCGAATCCGATTTGAAGTTCACACAGCAATGTCATCAGTCTTCAGACCTGTCGACTACGATGGACTACATAAACCGCTGTCTTGGTGCTGTAAGTACGGCATAACCGCACGCAAAAACTGTAAGTTAAAATAACCAAAATCAAACCAATTATGACTATATAACAGTTGTCCCACATCATGAAAAATGTAAATACCTGTATAATTTAGTTAACTTATTTAAAATAGCTAAAGCACATGCCATTTCATTTATTATTGTTCCACTAAACGCCCTTATGCTTGAGATTTAAAATTAAGTATATAGTAAAATGACTTCGTTGCACACTCTTCTCATTGAAATTAAAAGAGAGTTAAATTTGTAGTATTACGTTACAATGCCCAATATGAAATTTAAAAAAAAATAGTAATTAAGTAAAACTTCTAAAAAAAAAAAATTAAAATTAAGAGTATAAAATAATAAAACAAAATCTCAAACGAATATTATCGAGATCTTTTTAAATAAATAGTTATGAATTAAACAAAATCTAAATGGGCTCATGATATAAAAATGGTTTTGCATCATTAATAGGGTAAAGGCATTGATTATCAGTCTTTACAGGTTGGGCGGGTAAAGAAAGAAAAACTCCACCATCTCGGTTCTTCGACCTAAGTATATCACTAGTGGATTCCGTCAGCCATTCCGTCTGGTTGTTTTAGCACTTTGTCTACTAATTTTTAGTTGTCTGACACGGCAGCTTACTAGGTAGCAAAGCACTAACCCTACTTACCCTGAGCACAGTCGACCCCGTAGCCCGAGTATGCCTCCAGTTTGCTGCACACTAGAACGTGTTCGTTACATAATTAAATGGCGCCCAACGTGCGACACCCGAGATAACGTACTGTTACGAATGACGTACGGCAATTGTAACTCTAACAGCCATAACCAAATCCCCATCAAATTTTTTAAATAGTTCAGTGCATAGAATTGATTACTAGGAATTGCGGGTAGTCAGTTTTTGCGGATTCTGACTAGTAATTAATAGCAATATACGAAATAAAAAGGCTTAAGCTAACCAATATTAGCTAAAACATAAGTGAATTTGATTTATCTTCCCCTTTTGGATTTTATTTAATATTTTAAAATTAATTTCATAGTTATTGTTGAAAGAGAATGAGACTGTTCTTGGTGGATTATTAAAGTAGAAACAGTTAATGGTTGAAGGAAGTCACGATTGATATATTTAAAATCTTAAAGATGCAACCATTTTATAAACGCCAATCGGTTATAGTTAACATATAGACATAGCAGCTAGTATAAATACTTATATAGTGCTGTCTAACATTTGTAGAGACCCAGTTTCGATTATTATTTCCAAATTGCGGAGACCCCTTGTAAACATAAATTCCATCAAGCTTGTTTGGTAACCTGGCTACGTACTAATGAAACATGTCCTTCGTGTAGACAGCCATGTACACTCTCACAGTTAGTTGATGTAAAAAGTCAGTCATCGGAACAGACCTTCCAAGTTCCTCGAACAAATCGTGGGGTCCATCGAACTGGTGCTATTCCTAGAAATAGACCCAATACCAGATCCAATATCCACAGAAATAACTCTGGAGGACAGGCTAACAGGCCCAATACTAATGTTGATGTCAGAAGAGGTTGTTATTCGCATTCAGAAACTTATTTCAAACTCGTTAGATACATTTCGAGCTAGTATGGTTGTAGCAGTTACTGACGAGATCAGTTTAGCTACAATAAACAATCATCGAGAAGCAAGAAATGAATCATGAGTTAAGCTAAAAAATTCTTTGAATTAAAATAGTAATAA
This sequence comes from Drosophila infuscata, assembly GCA_035042205.1. NCBI lineage: Eukaryota > Metazoa > Arthropoda > Insecta > Diptera > Drosophilidae > Drosophila > Drosophila infuscata. Next base: position 74,129 of record JAWNLR010000352.1, read on the forward strand.
TAATCTAAGCAATGATTCCATTGATCGACCCAACAAGTAATATGCTGACTTGTCATATAAAATTCGCTGGATCATGTAATGAAATTTCTGTGGAGGAATATATTTGCCGGATCAATCGCTTGACCGACCAAGGCCTGAATAGAAATTGGAATTTGCTTTATCAATTTGCAAATATATTGTTTTGTAGACCCGCATTACAGTTCTACTGGCGGTTTCAAAGAACAAATACTCGGTCTAATTGCTTAAGATCTCGTAAACAGCGAAATGGAGAAAGTTTTAATCAATTTTTAGATGCTATTCTGCATATAGCTGATGTACTGACAGAGACGGAGTTTGTGGCTAATATTAAAAGAAACCTTAGGCGAGAACTGAGGTTAGAGCTACTTCATGTAGCCACACCAAATGTAGCAACTCTTAGAACTGAATGTCACAAGCACGAACAATTCTGTTTATGTATGTCTTCAGAACTTGTGCCAGGCGTTTTCTCAATGAAGTCATGCATGAGGAAGAATCGATAGATATATCGCATACAGATTCTGTAAAAACAACTGAGATAAATGCAATACGATCAGTTAATAGGATAAAATGTTGGAATTGTGATGAGATAGGTCACCGATATCAAGATTGTATAAAAAACAGACGCGTATTTTGCTATGATTGGGGCCGTCTTGACACACTCAAACCCTTATGTCCCAAGTGCCATCCTAAATCGGAAAACTTACAACAGGATGTCCACCAAGTAAACTCGATTTCCAAAACTCATTCTTCAGTTCAAATGAACGATTTCGGGAGAAACAAGCTATCGTTAAAGAATATTACATTTATCTCTACAATCCGCAACTGAAATGATGCGCGTCCATATATAAATCTAATGTTTTTTGGTCAAAGCAATTTAGCTTTGCTGGATAGTGGGGCTAATAAAAGCGTGATCGGAGGACAATTGGCCGCACAATTGCTTGCAACAGACATACAGTTTAAAAAATTAAATGGCAATGTTCGCACTGCAGATAGCCAACGTCAAAAGGTATTAGGTACTCTTCTTGTGCCGCTAGAGTATGACTTACAACATAAAAAGTTTAATTTATGATTGTACCTTCAATCAAAGAAGACATTATCTGTGGAATGGATTTTCGGAAATCATTCGGTCTTAATATATCTAATAAGACGGTAGTGAGCGAAATAGAGTGCAGTAATCAATCGTCTAATAATAATCTGTCATAGTGATACCGAGAGTGATTGCTTAAAGCTGTTGTGAATTTTTTTCCATCCTCGGAAAGAGATCATTTAGGAAAAACCTCTTTAATCTTCTCAACCGACCTTTGTGTCAATTTACGAGGATGCCATGCGTGGTAGCACAAATTTGTTATCGGTTAACAACCTACCAATTTTGACGTTCCCAACCATGCAACCTATCATTTTTTTGGACCACGTCAGCAATCGGCGCCCCCAGGAACTTCGTCCCACGCCAACTCCCGCCCCTAAAAACAGATAAATGCACATATATATACCATTTAATAGTCACTGTTACCAAACTTGGAAGTTGACAAAATTTCCTCAACCGAACACTGCACGGCATTACAGTGGTCTGAATAAGACTGATGCTAGCTAAGATCTGCTCACTGAACCTCTAACCTGCTCTTCACATACACATGTCATTGGCTAAGGAGCTTATTACAGTTGAGGTATCAAAGTATGATGTCATCTAATCGGACAGATTAACAAAAGAATTTCAAACATAATTGCAGATTT
>JAWNLR010000353.1:0-22656 GCA_035042205.1 Drosophila infuscata
ATTATTATTATTAGGTTGGGGGTGTGTGTGCACTGCGACCTGATAGATATATTGTGCCCCCTTCTGGGCTTTAAAGCTCCTCCATCAACCCAAGTTCTTGCACGAATGCTAGAATTTTCATTGGGTTGAGGGCCACTATGTCATTGCTCATCATGACATGCATCCCTAGGATGTTGCTTCTTTTCCTTGCTACGGCTACACACTCTGCTAGGATGTGCATTGAGGATTCCTCCTCGCCTTCACAGAACCTGCAGAGTCCGCTACTGATTATACCAACCTTGGCTAGGTGAATTCTTAGTCTACAGTGTCCCGTCAGTAGACCGGTGAGTATTCTAAGATTGTTTTTGCTCATGGCTATAATCTGCTTAAATCGCTTCTGATTATAGCCACCCAGAAGACATTTGGCTTGTCGGAGTCCTGGTGCCTCTGCCCAGCTCCGTTGCCTCCTCTGTCTTTCTTCATTCCTAAGCTCCTGCCGTATCGTGTGTCTTCCGATGCCACAATACGGCTCAGGTCCTACTAGGGGTCTCTCTGTCCCCAATCTTGCTTGCCTGTCGGCCAGTTCATTCCCAACTATGTCCGTGTGGCCCGGGACGCATCTTAGGGTGAGCCTATTGGTTGCCCCGAGTCGGTCAAGTCTGGATCGTGCTTCTAGGACCACTTTAGAAGTGATTTTCGTCCCACTAATAGCGTTTAACGCTGCTTGACTGTCGGATAGGATGGATATATCCGTATTCCGGTAGTTGCGCACCAGGTGAAAATCCGCACACCTTCCTATCGCACATACTTCAGCTTGGAACATGCTGGTTTGCGTTCCTAGGGATTCGTGATAAGATATCCGAGGGCCCACCACTCCTAGACCTGTGCCCTGGTTGGTGAGTGATCCGTCGGTGTACCATTTTATGGTGTGCGGTTTCATGGGATGGATGTCATCCAGTGACGTCCATTCCTTTTTGCTACTCATATGAACTTTGAAATTACGCTCGAATATGTATTCGGCTGCCATTTCATCCCTAGGTTGAACCAGCAGGGGAAGTTCATCTGAAAGTCGTTGGGCATCTTTTTGGCTAAGGATGTGATAGCCTCCAACTCCTTCCGCTGACATCCTTAAGAGTGTAGCTTTCTGTTGGAGCCTTATTGTGTGGTGGAGTGGTGTTATCTCCATTAAGGCTTCCAAGGCCATTGTTGGACAGGTGCGCATTGCCCCTGTCATGCATACGCAGGCCAGTCTCTGAAGTTTCTGCAGCTCCCTTTTCACGGTGATAAGCCGCGCTCCATCACCCCATGCTATTACTCCATAAGTCAGCATGGGTCTCACTACCATTGTGTATAGCCAACGCATAATCTTTGGTGATGTGCCCCATGACTTTCCGGCTATACTCCGGCACGTGTAGAGCGCTCTTGAGCACTTCGATACCGTGTTTTGTACATGGGTGCCAAAGTTTAGCTTGCTGTCAAATGTGACCCCTAGGTACTTAACTTCCCTACTGGTTTCTAATAGGCATCCTGAGAGCCGTATTTGTTTCATCCTCTGCAGCTTGTACCGTCTAGTAAAGGGGACGATGACTGTTTTTGTAGGGTTTAGGTTGAGTCCAACCTCCTTACACCAGTCTCTCGTTATTTTTAACCCTGTCTGGACTATATCGCAGAGAGTCTCCTCGAATTTACCTCTCGCTATTATGACAATATCATCGGCATAGCCTTGACATTGGATACCTCTGGTGGTAAGTCTGTTAAGCAGTTCGTCTACTAGCAGACTCCAGAGTAGCGGAGACAGTAGACCCCCTTGGGGGCAGCCTTTGGTGGTTAAGACTGTAACCTTACTATCATGTGTTGATGCGGTGGCTTGTCTGGACCCCAGTAGTGCCAGTATCCACCTACTGGTGGTGGAGTCCAGACCCCTTCTTGCAAGGGTGGCCCTAATCGCATCGTGTGACGTGTTGTCAAAGGCGCCTTCTATGTCCAAGAAGGCGCACAGTGCTATTTCCTTATTCTCAACTGTTGAGCTTAACGTGCTCTTCAGCTGATAAAGTGCCGTGTCCGTAGACCTGCCCGCTCTATAAGCATGCTGCGTTGTGTGCAGCGGACTCTGCATCAGCAGAGTGCTTCTGATATTTTGGTCCACCAGCTTTTCCAATGTTTTCAGTAAAAACGAAGTCAAGCTGATGGGTCTGAAGGACTTTGGGTTGGTGATGTCTTTCTTCCCAGCCTTGGGGATGAAGACCACCCTAGCACTCCTCCAAGCGCTTGGTATAAAACCGAGGGCAAGGCTACTCTGCAGTATCTTCTTGATGCGGGAGAGGAGTAAGTCCTTACCGATCTGTAAGAATACTGGCGATATCCCGTCTAAGCCTGGAGACTTGTAGGGCTGGAAAATACCAATTGCCCATTTCAATCTTTCGGCTGTGACTGTCAGCTTGGCACATGCCCAATCAACAGTCGACGGTCTATACCTGCTCCCTCTCACGATAACTTCTTCCCGATAGGGTATGCTACCTGGGAAGTGCGTTTCGAAGAGGAGCTCTAGTCTTTGCATATTGCTACTCGTAAGGGAGTTGTCTCTACGCTTCAATGCTAGGTTAGCATCAGGCGATCGCTTTGACATTGCTCTGTGGAGCCTGGCGCTTTCGCTTGTGCTGACTATGCTTTCGCAGAAGTTCCTATAGTTCTGCCTTTTCGCCTTCCTAATCTCCTTGTTATAGGAGGTCAGACTTTCACGGTACCTCTCCCATTCTCCGTCTCTCTTTGCCTTGTTGAAGAGGCGACGTGTAGTTAAACGTAGCCTTTCCAGGCTCTCGTTCCACCAGGGAGCATCTTTGACCATGTGTTTTTTCCCTAACGGGCAACTATCCATAAACGCATCTGTTATGCTTTTATTTAAATTTCCTACAGCTCTCTCTAGCTCAGATGGGGTTCTGGGTATACCAGATGTTCGGTTGGAGAGATTGAGCTCTAGGGTGGACTTGAACTTTTCCCAGTTTGTCTTTCTGGGGTTCCTACTGGGGGTGCTGCTATCCGTATTTAGCTGCAGCTTAAAAAGGATTATCTTATGGTCTGACATAGATTCCTCTGGTGAGACGTGCCAGTCCCTAAGATGAGGTTTTAGGGACCGACTGACCAGGGTGATGTCTAAGACCTCCTCTCTAACCCTTGTTACAAATGTCGGTGTAGATCCGACATTGCCTACTTCTAGATTATATTTAGCAATAAAATCTGTGAGGTACTCACCCCTTATGTTGATGCCGCTGCTGCCCCATATCGAGTGGTGCGCGTTGGCATCGCATCCGATAACTATCGTCATCTTCTCCGTCTTGCAGTACTCCACCAGTCTCTCTCTGTCTGGTGGGCAGGGTCCATCTCCTGCGAAGTACGCCGAAGTACTACTACCATAGAGGCAGTGTCGCCAGTGGCCTGGACCATTATCGGGACACAATCTCTAGTTAAAAATTCTGAAAGGATAATGAAATTAATATTTTTCCTTACCATGATGCATGCTCTAGGGGCTAGATTTCTCTGATCCCAGATTACCTTCGATTCGGATGTATAAAGGCCTTTAATGCCGTTATACACCCATGGCTCCTGTACCAGGGCCAGCCCAAGATGTTTTTTGGTGAACATTCTAGCCAGCACCGCCGAGGCTGCTTTGGCGTGGTGAATGTTCACCTGGGCTACCCTGGTATCGATGATTCTAGTCATCAACTAGAGGATGGGCTCCAGTTGCCATGGTGTCTGGGGCCTGGAGCTGCCCTCGTCACCGCTGCTCGTCAATGTGACGTCAGCAACTGCCGCATCCTCTTGCAGCTCCTCCGCTAACTCCTGTGGGGACATCGCCACTTCGTGGTCCTCCACCTCCTCTTCGTGACAGAGCGTCACATCCGCCAGATCCTCGTCCTCTGCGAGGTCCTCCGACGTGTCGGCGGGCTGTAGCGAGTGGATGTTCGGTGCTGCCACGGGGGCCAAAGATGTGGTGGGGATGTCCTCCACATTTGCTTCCCTGACTTTTGGTTCGGTTGGCTTGTTTGCCCCGACCTTCTTTTTGAGACCATTCACATGGATGGTCCCATACCGGAAAGAGAGTTGATGTCCTCTTTCCTCTATAGCCTTTTTGGATAGCTCGTCTATCCCAATAACCAGGAGTGATCCACCTCCTTCGTCTCTCCTGGATATTAATTTCCAGGCCTCGATATCCATACTAATGGTAATGCTGTGGGGCGACGGTATTTCGTCTCCCACTTTGCATGTGAGGGGCACGCCCTTCCACAAACGCAGCTTCGGTGCGACGGCTCTCAACCAGTTGGCTGAGTCTTCGTTGGAGCACTCAATGATCAAGAATCCCACCCGAAAATGAATGCCCGCGAACGAGACCGCCCATCCAGACTCAACCAGCTTTCCCTTGGCTCCTTTGGAGATCCTGCGGAATGTTTAAATTAAAAAATTTTCTAGACATAATTAGTCCCACGAGCTGCGGAGAAATGAGTGTCCACCCGGGCAGAGATCCGCGATACCCGGGTAAGGCTGAATAGAACAGGCGGTCGCCATTTGCCTGAGCACACCGTTTATGACTGGGCTATTTGTATACCGGGCCCCCAGCCAGGCTGACTATCGGCACGGTACGATTGACACCTTAGCCCGGCCCGGTGTGAGATTTGGGGGGATGGTATAGGTAGGTAAGTGTGTAGGGAGGTTGGGGGTGTGTGAGGCTATACTTTTAAGAGGCGGCAACACAAACGCCTTGTCGGTACGCATTCGGTGTCATACCCGCTGTTTGTCCGGGACTGCTTATTTACGAGAATTCTCGTGTTATTCGCAGCTAACCTCCCATTGGGAGGCCGTTCGCTATCCGCAACCCGCGACCCGCCTGGTGGTCTCAGCTCAGCCCCGTTCGAACCATCCCACAAGTTCTTACGCTCATGGCAAGGGATAGTTAGTAGTAACAAGGGATAGTTAGTAGTACAGTTTTTTGTTTTAACATTTTGGTGCAACATTAGAAGATGATGATGCACCAGAGGGATTCGGAGGTAATGTAATAGAAGGCCGAATACGTTTTTTAGTTGTAAACTCTTTTATTACTAAGCCCTTCGGCCAGAAATCAGCACAGCAAATTGTGCCAAACACCTCTGCCACTTATTTTAAAAGAGGAAATTTCTCTTTCATAGTTAAATTTAAATTTTTCAACTAATATACCAGTTGATGTCACCTTGGCCCGTATATAGGCTTTAATGTCATCCACTGATACATCAGGGGCAAGACGCGAAAGGAATATTTGTTTTCTAGGTGCTACCGCTATTAGAGGCTTAGGAGCACGGCAAGAAAGAGCTGGGGGAGGCGAAACGGACTGTATGGACTGACCAGCAATAGATGCACTACTGTTGATTGCAGGTGGTGGTGCAGGAGAAATGAACTGCATCAACTGCTGACCATTATCAACAGTAGGTGTTAGCGGTGCAGGCAATGACAAAGCCGGGGGTGATAAGTTTGATTCACGAGGCAAAGCGGGCTCAACAGATCGTTTCAGCTTTGGAGACTCAATCAATAGTTTCACACTATATGAACCTACTAAAAGCTAGACGAAGATCATGGAAGCCCCGTCTAGTTTGCCTCATAAAACCCTGGATATCAGCCTCCGTCTCGCGGCATCGCCCACAACACCATTTTAAACCATATTTATTGCCGATTGTATATTTCACCCGTTGTGTGAAACCAGCGCATTTTACGTGCACCACGTCATTATTGGTTTGATTTTGGTTATTTTAACTTACAGTTTTTGCGTGCGGTTATGCCGTACTTACAGCACCAAGACATCGGTTTATGTAGTCCATCGTAGTCGACAGGTCTGAAGACTAATGACATTGCTGTGTGAACTTCAAATCGGATTCGACAATATAACAGCAGATATTTCATATACATACCATAGCAAATTTAGTTAGCTCAGTATTAAATTAAATATTAATTCTTACAAATTAATTCTAAGAGAATTTAGCTAAAGATTTAACAATGGTTGTGTATGGTTCAATTCAATTTAATACAAGTTTTCGGATCGGTGCGGTAACTGTTCTTTCATGATGTTTCGCTCTTTGTTTATTACATGCGGCTTGCTGTTACAGTCACGTCTTAAAAAACTTTACCAGTGCGAATTAATCTCATTTTCTAATAATAGCATTGTGCATATGTGTACACCACTACATCTTCCTTCCAAGTTTGGTAATTGTAGCTATAAAATTGAGGGAGATATATACCTATGGAAATTTTGAAGGCGGGAGTGGGCGTTCCAAAAGAAATAGCTGTAGGCATTTTTATTTTTTGGTGATGAAAGTGTGCGTGATCCAAAATATTTTTGAAGGATGTAACTCGCAATATACCTTAAAAATTTTATGACTTTGGTTTTCAAATTGTATGAGATATGTGGTCTTATTGATGTACACTAACGATTGAGTTGGCTTTAAGAGCCGCAGGGCCATCAAATTTAATATAGAATTCTAATTATTATTGTTTTGGGCGAATTTCCAATGCAATACTTTCAAAAGTAGGTGACTAGCTTAGAAATTGTGGAAAATTTGTTCATTACAAATTTCTAAGGACAAGGTTTCTGGGGTCGGCGTGTATGGGAGCAGTCTGAAAATATCCGCCAGGTGTGGAGCTTATGCATGATATTTAGTTATATATATACGGTATACCCGTATTCACAAAAAAAAGACAAACATGTGTATGTTTAAAGAGAGTCACACTAAGAAAGATAACACAAACCAATTATAATATTATTAATAACTTGTATACTTGTTACTGTCAGACGTAACCGACTATGATACCATAATGTATGAATTGTCTTTGGTTTTTTGCTAACCCGTAAGCCTTAAAAAGGTTATTAGCGATGTCAAAGATCGGCATATGCCACGCCCACCTCTGACCCCCAAAGTCCCCCGCCCCTACAATTTTTAAATGGCTATATCGTCCGCAGTTTTTGAGCTGGCAAATTGGTAGGTTAATTATTGGTAGTCGCCTTTAAGAACCGATAACAAATTTGTGTTACCACGCCCACACCTGCGACCATAATTGACAATGCCGACATTTCTGAAAATGTAAATCGATAAATCCGTATATCTCCCACAATTTTGAAAATAGAGTGACCAACCTTGAAATGTAAATTGATCCTCCAATGATCGGCCTATAATTTTTTGAACCACGCCTGCAGCCCCCGCCCCAGGAACTTCGGCCCTAGAAATATGAAATCCGCATATATTTCGTAATTTCAAAACTAGTCACCAAATTTTTAAAGTTTGCTACTGGTAACTCCCCTAAGTGATCGATTAAAATTGGATGGCCATGCTTACTTCGCCTACCTAAGACAATACACCTGTTGGTGGAAATCTTTAAGACCTATAACTCACGCAACTTAAGTCACTTAATTTTAACACTAGGAACACGATCGGACGGACGGACATGCAGACGGACATGATCCTGATGAATAATATATATACTTTATGGAGTCGGATATGCTTCCTCCTGCCTGTTACATACATTTGCACAAAACCATTATACCCTTTTTACCCATTTTTAATGGGTTCAGGGTATAAAAAGGGTATAAGCCATTATACCCTTTTTACCCATTTTTAATGGGTTCAGGGTATAAAAAGGGTATAATGGCTTTGTGCAGAAGGAAGCATCTCCGACCCCATAAAGTATATATATTCTTGATCAGGATCAATAGCCGAGTCGATCTAGCCCTGTCCGTCTGTCTGTCCGGCTGTCTGCCCGTCTGTCCGTCTGTATGAACACGCAGATCTCAGAGACTATAAGAGCTAGATACTTCAAATTTGGAATATAAGATCTCGTATACCAGGCGCAGATCAAGTTTGAATATTTTATCGATAACTGCCTCAGTTTCTGAATTAACGATACATTTAGATTTCCGATAGCAGTAAATTCCACATATCTCTCACAATTTAATGGATACAGTCACCAATTTTGGTTGGTAGGTTGTTGGCGAGGTCCTTGAAAGATCGGCATGTGCCACGCCCACCTCCGACGCCCCCATCACCCCCGCCCCAAAAATTTTCAAATGGCTATATCTTCCGCAGTTTTTGAGTAGGGAACGTCAAATTTGGTAGGTATATTACTGGTAGTCGCCTTTAAGAACCGATAACAAATTTGTGGTGCCACGCCCACACCTGCGCCTATAATCGACAATTCCGATTGTAAAAGGTTTTTGTTCTTTAAAGGTTTTGTTTCAAAGTCTGTTCAGGTTACTTCCGGAGTACCACAAGGAAGTCACCTTGGTCCCTTGTTATTTACTTTATTTATAAATGACCTTCCGTCCGTCATAAGTTATTCTCGGGTACTGATGTACGCCGATGACGTTAAGTTGTGTTTATCAACTACTGACTCTCTTACTGGACAGAGGCTTCAAGTTGACTTAGATAGTTTTGAAGCCTGGTGTCGTTTTAATTTATTAAATCTTAATTGTGATAAATGCAAAGTCATGTCCTTTTATAGGCGAATGCCAATTTTACTTAAATATTTCCTTAATGGCAAACCACTGGAACGCATAGAATGTGTTGATGATTTGGGTATCCTCTTAGATCCCAAGCTTAAGTTTGACAAGCACATTTCCGCGACTGCTAATCGGGCGCTTGGTGTCCTAGGTTTCATTAGGCGCTGGTCAAAAGAATTTGACGATCCCTATATCGCTAAAACTCTTTATATGTCTCTTGTGCGTCCTATTCTTGAATATGGGTCTTGTATATGGTCACCCAATTACAAGGTTCATCAGGACAGAATAGAATCCGTGCAAAAGCAATTTCTTTTATTTGCACTTAGACGTCTAAACTGGACTACTAACTTTAGTTTACCTTCCTACCGTAGTAGAGTTCTATTAATAAATCTTCCTTCACGTTCCGATCGTAGAACAATGCTTGGCGTAATCTTTTTACACAAGCTTATAAATGGTGAGATTGATTCTTCGGAGTTAATTAGCCAAATAAATTTTACAGTTGTAACGAACCTTTCAGTTCGGTGGTTATAGCTGGGCTAAAACTCAGCCGATCTGTGAGTTCGAGCAACGAATTTATGTACGTTGCGCTTGCGGAAATTAACGACACAATATATTTATTTTGTATGATTATCTTTTAGTTTTATTTATTGCACTTTTTGAAATTTTATCCAGCGAAACTCGGCACTCGCCGTGGCACTGCGGCCTTTCGTTGGTTGCGTCTCAATCACCTGTTCGCTTGAATGTCAGTCCGGCTCCGCCGTGACTAGAATTCTCGCGTGGCAAGGCTCTTGATTGGCTACCAATTTCAGGACCTCAGTGTCCTGCACGATTTGCCGTGATTGAGTGATGCACAGTATCACTCAATGGTCGACGCTCCTGTGTCTGCTTGCTGGAACTCCAATTGTTGACTGCGTTGCACTCCTGACACTTCACGTTTCGCTGCACTAATTGTTTTCACTCGCTGTGTTTTTTCCCACTTGGTGCTTCTCTGACTCGTCGTCAAGCAACTGCCTCGCGCCTTGCTGCGGCGCTCCTTATATAGGTCACTGGCTGACCTTTTGGCGGGACTGTACTGAGGTGGCGTGATGTTCTTTGGTGGCGTGATCTCTGGTAATTTTCCACTGCCTTTCGCTGGCGCCAACCATTGTCGGCCGCTGGTGTGAGCATAGATGGCAGTATTGCACCCGCAATACTGCTCCCACACCAACGGTGCATGTCCCCTTTGACCTGCGTGTCCGACACGTTCAGTTGGCTGAATGCCTGCGTTAGAGAGGGAGGGGCGCGAGAGAGCGAATTCGCCGCAACTGTGTCGGGGCCGGATTTCTGCCCGATCGACAGTTGCTGTGAGGGGCGCATAATTTATGGCTCCTCACACTCCCCCCTTTCTTCGGCAGTGGGAAGCTTCCAGTTTCCCGCCGGGGAGTTCGCCTGAAATGAGAAGATGTTTTGTTTATTCCCCCTGGATCCCGTAAAATGGTGTTACGCTGTGGTTATGGTATATTTCTTTATTCTCATGGTTTGTTTAGGGTATCTGTTTAAACACCTTTGATCCCCAAGGTGACGTTTTTACCCGGTACCGTTCCCCTTCGCACCACACTATCTTTGCGGTGCGGCGGTGGGTTCCTGGTTGCCTGTCCACGGCCTCCAGTACCAGTGGTGGCCAAACCGTTGGCGGCACCTCCTCCCACCGGCTTTCGTCCTCAGGCGCCGAAAGCTGCCTTTGGAGGTTTGGCCGGGGTGGTTCCGGTGTTGCTACTGGGCACGACGCCTGTCGGCCCAGTGTTGGTCGTCGCCATGATGGTGGTGGTGGTGGTGGGGACTCCACCGGTCTCCCATTCGGGTCCTCGTCCGACACCGCCTCGCTCGTCTCCTCGAGTCTCTTCCGCGGTATGTACGGCATCGTGTCTTCGTCGTCGCCGTTAGTGACCGGTGCCTTCGCCCTCTCCTCCGCCTCGTCTTCCTCGTCCGATGATATTATGATCGCCTCCTCCTCTGTCTCGGTGTTGGAGCTCCGGCCCGAGGCTATCGAGGGGGCCCATGAATCCTCCGAGAGCCTGTTCTCCTCAGCTTCCACCGCTGCGGCCACTTCGGCTTCCCAGGATTCGGCGCGGCGTCTCGGTTCCCTGGCCAGGACAAACGTGTCCTCCGGTTCCGGGGTTAGCGGCAGTTCCGGGAACTGCCACGCTAACCACACCGGATTAATATTGTCCAGGTCACTGGGGAGCCGTGCTCGTCTGGGGCCGGCTTCCTCCGCGGTGTCGGCCTCCCGGGCTTCGGCGCGAGGCGAAGCTAGAGGATTGGCCTCGTCTCCACTCCATTCGTGGAGCGGCGAGGCCATCAGCTCCAGCTGGTCTTCTCGTAGGTTCCGGCGTTCCATCTCGATCCGCCGCCATTGGCTGGTCAGCCGCAGGCGCACCCTGCGCTCTGCGGGCCTCCGGCGTATGATCCGCCTTCTAGGGGCCGCCTGTTCACGTGGGCGAGTTGGTCGGCGTTTGGCAGCCATTCGCGCTGTCGGCCCGACTCCCCTTTCGCGCTGAATTCCAGCTTCGCTGGGATTCGCGCAGGGACCCGGGTCTGACGCGCGGCGACCAGTTATCGCCGAGCCAGTGCCCACGTGGTTGGTGGCCTTTGTGGTAGTTGCTGTCTTGGTGTCCATATTATTTTCCTTCTTTGGCTTTGCAAAAAGTTATGAGCTGCGCGCATGCCTGACCGCGCCTTTTATTCTGTTGGGGGATGTGGGTGTGGGTGTATGTGTGCGTGTGACACCCGAACTCTCTCCCGAGTTCTAATGTTCACACGTGTGCACTTAATCTCAGAGATTAAGTTCGCGCACACGTGTGTTCACGTAGGTGTCTTACCCTTCCCCCCCGTGGTCCCCAGCGACGCATCCACGCTGTTGTTGCCCTCATGAGCTACGCCTTCTCTTTTGGCTTCGTGCGAGAGTGTGTTCTCCAGACCTTGCCCTTCGTGTGCATGCCTCGTTCCGACATCGCCAGCGTTATGATTCGCCTCTTCCTCGTCCGCGCACCCTCGCTAGACGAGAGAGAGCGGCCATCCCGGTGTACTCGGCATGCTTTCAGCACAACACCTTGTTTGTTGTTGTCATGTCTTGAGCGGTCATGCCCCCGTGTTAACCGTTGAGATTCGGCAGCACTGCACTCTCGCAAAAGGCCCGTTAAAATGCATCTTGTTGTTGTGCTCTCTAACGTTCGCGCCCTCGCGCTAAACGTGAGAGCCAACCTCGGTGCGTTCGGCACTTGTTTCATCCAAAGTGCACTTTGTTGTTGTCACCCTTTCTCGATCGGTCATGCACCCGCGTTAACCGTCGAAATTCGGCAACAGTGCACTTTGGCAAACGCTCGCTCAAGATGCATTTTGTTGCTGTTGCTCTCTCTCCGGCGCTCGTGCCCTTGCTCTACACGGCGAGAGTCAACAGCAGTGCATTCGGCCTAGGTTTTGGCACACATTCGTTAGTGCCGTTATGCTCCCAGCGTTCGCATGCCCTCGCTGAACGTGAGAGCGAGCCGACGATGGCTCGCTCGGCATTGGGTTCAACGCACATTTTGTTGTCGTCGTTACTCTCCCAGCGTTCGTGCACTCGCACTAAACGTGAGAGAGGGCCGACGATGGCTCGCTCGGCATTGGTTGTCACACACATTTTGTTGTTGTCGATCCGCTCCCAGCGTCCGTGCACTCGCACTAAACGTGAGAGCGGGCCGACGATGGCTCCCTCCGCATTGGTTGTCACACACATTTTTGTTGTTGGTGTTAAGCTCCCAGCGTTCGTGCATTCGCACTAAACGTGAGAGTCCACACCGGTGTATTCGGCATTTGTTGGTCCAAAGCGCACTTGTTGTTGTCATTCTCTCCCACGTTCGCGCACCCGCGCTAAACGTGAGAGAGCCAACAGTGCACACCAACAAATACTCCCTCGAAATGCATTTTGTTTCGGTTACTCTCCCAACGTTCGCGCACTCGCGCTAAACGTGAGAGTCCACACCGGTGTATTCGGCATTTGTTGGTCCAAAGTGCACTTGTTGTTGTCATTCTCTCCCACGTTCGCGCACCCGCGCTAAACGTGAGAGAGCCAACAGTGCACACCAACAAATACTCCCTCGAAATGCATTTTGATTCGGTTACGCTCCCAACGTTCGCGCACTCGCGCTAAACGTGAGAGCGAACACTGGCGTTCAGCATTCGTTGGTCCAAAGTGCACTTTGTTGTTGTCATCCTCTCCCACGTTCGCGCACCCGCGCTAAACGTGAGAGAGTCAACCGTGCACACCAACAAATACTCCCTCGAAATGCATTTCGTTTCGGTTACACTCCCAACGTTCGCGCACTCGCGCTAAACGTGAGAGCGAACACTGGCGTTCAGCATTTGTTGGTCCAAAGTGCACTTTGTTGTTGTCATCCTCTCCCACGTTCGCGCACCCGCGCTAAACGTGAGAGAGCCAACCGTGCACTCCAACACATGCTCGCTCGAAATGCATTACGTTGTTGTTGTGAGAGCCAACACTGGGGTATTCGGCATTCGTTGGTCCAAAGTGCACTTTGTTGTTGACATTCTCTCCCACGTTCGCGCACCCGCGCTAAACGTGAGAGAGCCAACAATGCACTCCAACAAATGCATCCCCGAACTGCACTTCGTTTTTGTTACGCTCCCAACGTTCGCGCACTCGCGCTGAACGTGAGAGCGAACGTCGGCATCCGTATGTGTGTGTGTGTGTGTTCGGCCAATGGGGTCGCGCATGTGCTTGGTGATACGCTCTCCATCGTTCGCGCTCCCGCGCTAAACGTGAGAGCGTCCACAACAGTGTGCTCTGCATGCGTGCCTTGGGATTAATGTGCGTGTGTGTGTGTGGGTGTGTGGCCGGCCGATGAACTCTTTGTTCGTCCGTTGACCCTTGGTTCTGTATTCAGCGCATGCATTAGAGAGTGGGTCATGGTCGTGCTTTCTCGGCCGACCCTTTCTCCCGCTCTCGGGTGCATTGCCGATCGCGTGCACTCTTGCTCATTTCGCCGCGCTGCTCTTTGTTGTTGTTTGTGCTGGGCCGGTTCAGGTCTCTGTTTTGTTTATTTTGCATACAAATAGTCTGGGCTCCGTTTTGCATGTTTTGTATTAAACGCAACTATAATTGCGTATTGCATGTTTTGTATTAAACGCAATTACAATTCCGTTTTATGTGTTTTGTATTCAATAATTATAAATAGCCTGGGTTTTGAGGCCTATTTATTTTCCCCTTTTTTTTCATTGACCAAAAAAAATTTTGAAGTATTCCAAAAAAATTTGTTTTTGGTTTTAGGGGTAATTAATTATTTTATATGTTTGTCTGTTGTTTGGCCAACTCACCTGTCTCCATCTGGTCGCTGTGCGGCTTCAGGTCGCTTATGTGCGCCGTCCTTATCCGCCTGTCCGTGTGGCTCTTCAATTTGCAGATTACTGGTGACGAAAAATCTACAATTTGATACGGGCCTCCGTATCTTGGCGCCAGCTTTGCTGCGAATCCTTCAGCAGCATTCGACAGGTGGTGTAGCTTCACCCATACCTTCTCTCCTATTTTGGGGCCCCACGTTGGGCGCCAGTTGTAACGAACCTTTCAGTTCGGTGGTTATAGCTGGGCTAAAACTCAGCCGATCTGTGAGTTCGAGCAACGAATTTATGTACGTTGCGCTTGCGGAAATTAACGACACAATATATTTATTTTGTATGATTATCTTTTAGTTTTATTTATTGCACTTTTTGAAATTTTATCCAGCGAAACTCGGCACTCGCCGTGGCACTGCGGCCTTTCGTTGGTTGCGTCTCAATCACCTGTTCGCTTGAATGTCAGTCCGGCTCCGCCGTGACTAGAATTCTCGCGTGGCAAGGCTCTTGATTGGCTACCAATTTCAGGACCTCAGTGTCCTGCACGATTTGCCGTGATTGAGTGATGCACAGTATCACTCAATGGTCGACGCTCCTGTGTCTGCTTGCTGGAACTCCAATTGTTGACTGCGTTGCACTCCTGACACTTCACGTTTCGCTGCACTAATTGTTTTCACTCGCTGTGTTTTTTCCCACTTGGTGCTTCTCTGACTCGTCGTCAAGCAACTGCCTCGCGCCTTGCTGCGGCGCTCCTTATATAGGTCACTGGCTGACCTTTTGGCGGGACTGTACTGAGGTGGCGTGATGTTCTTTGGTGGCGTGATCTCTGGTAATTTTCCACTGCCTTTCGCTGGCGCCAACCATTGTCGGCCGCTGGTGTGAGCATAGATGGCAGTATTGCACCCGCAATACTGCTCCCACACCAACGGTGCATGTCCCCTTTGACCTGCGTGTCCGACACGTTCAGTTGGCTGAATGCCTGCGTTAGAGAGGGAGGGGCGCGAGAGAGCGAATTCGCCGCAACTGTGTCGGGGCCGGATTTCTGCCCGATCGACAGTTGCTGTGAGGGGCGCATAATTTATGGCTCCTCACACAGTTCCGATCAGAAATACAAGGAACTTTCTACCCATCTTTCTTCCAACTTGTAGTTCGAATTATGCTTTACATAATCCATTTAGAATTTTATGTACTAATTATAATATGCTTTTTCCTTTAATTAATTGCAATTCCCCTATTAATGTAATTAAAAATGTTTTGTTGTGTCATCTTTCTTCCAATTCGCGATCTTCGTATCAGTAACTAGTGCGGTCGCCCCTCGGTCGGTTGTGTTGGGGGGGCTACTTTCGCCTAGGTCCGCGCGTTAACAAGCCCGAGCTTGGTATCGTTGGGCCACTTTAATGTACTGCTCGTTAGTACTTCAACGTCCAAATATAAAAAAAATCGATAACTCCGTATATCTCCGAACATTTTAAAGATAGAGTAACCAAACTTGGAAGGCAATTTGCTGGTAACCTCCTCCAAAGATTGGCATACCAATTTTTGGACCACGCCCACATCCGCCGCCCCCAGAAACTTCGTCCCTAGAAATTTAAAATGCGCATATCTGCCGTAATTTGCAAGCTAGAGTCGCAAAATTTTGCAGGTATGTTACTGGTAACTCCCCCAAAGATCGATAAAAAAAATTGGATGGCCACGCCCACTCCACCTACCTAAACCGATACACCTGCTGGTGTAAATCGATAAACCCATATATCTCGCGCAATTTGAAAACTTAAGTCACCAAATTTTAAAGGTGCTAGTAACACCCTTCATAAATGTGAAAAAATTTTGGACCACGCCCACTCCCGCCCACAAAAAACGAAAAATGACTGTATCTCCCGCAATTTAAGAGCTACAGTTACCAAACTTAGAAGGTATATTACTAAGATCGAACTCCAAAATATTTTGGCCACGCCCACTCCCGCCCACAAAAAACGATAAATGCCTGTATCTCCCGCAATTCAAGAGCTACAGTTACCAAACTTAGAAGGTATATTACTAAGATCGGGCCACGCCCACTCCAGCCCCCAAAAACGATAAACCTATAATGCATTTAAAGCTTGGTTCAGGGTATATGGTAGTCGAGCTCACTCGACTACAGCGTTCTTACTTGTTTCTATTTTTAATGGGTTAAGGGTATAAAAAGAGTCACGGATGGGCAGACGATTATAGTTTAATAGTCTCGTCTGTTATTGAGACGCACATTCTGCCTTCTGATTGTTACATACAAATTTTTATGATTGACCAATTTCAATAGTTAACAAAGCAAGTTTTGTAATTGTATGTATAGGCTTAAGTAAACAACTATAGTATGGATGTATATTATAAACATAATTAAACGAATCCTTAAAAATATTTTAATTGTATATTTAAATTGATAAAAATAATTTTTTGTTCTGGTTGATGAAGAAGACAGTGATGTGTCTTATAAGGTATGTTAAAATATTGTCTTAATGTTGATGTTGACGCTATCAGCTCTATTTCCATTATCACAAAACACAAAGTTATTTGTAAAACGTTAAAGTTTTTCAACAACGAAATAAGAAAGTAACTACAATGATCGAACCAACTTCAACAATCAACTTTCAATTATATACTTTAAGAGTAGTGTAATCTCACTAGCTGCAGCAGCCGGCAGATCAGCGAGCGCCCTTTGTAAAAAGAGAGAGAGAGACCGCTGCACAAGAGAGCACGGTACTATGAGAACGCTGTTAACGCTGGCTGCTGCAGTTGAAACTACACTTTACATAATATGCAGGTGTGAATGCAATTAAGAAGAATTGAGCCACGCAGGGCTCCAAATGTAGATCAAATTAACGACTGCAACTAATTTGCTACTGGTCCCAACTTCCTCCCCCCGTTGAATGGCTTCCATTCAGCAGTATCCTCAATAGGCGGCAGGCACATTTTGTTGACGGCTCTTCTGATAACTTCTTTCGGTGTCTTCAAGTCAGCAACTCGAGCAATGCCACATCTGCCTGGAAAGTGTGAGATGCTCCTCACGCCACCGTGCCAAAAGACCGCCTATCAAGAAGTGAGCCGGAGTCAAAACGTCTAAGTAGACTGGATTCTCTGAAATTACAAATAATGGGCGAGAATTAATGAATTATGAATTATGGTAGGCTGATTTTCGTCCTATACGAGAATTAATATTGGCTGCTATTTTGCACACAAGAGTTCGCAACTTATCTAACTTGAGCAACGACTGGCCAACACAGCGGTAAGAATCATGCTGGGCGGTTTTTGCCGCTGCTTCCAATAGTCTGCCTAAGTGTGGAAAGCGCGGGGGAATGCCAGTCAATTTTGTCCGCCAGGCAGAATTGATGAACAGTTGTTAACTCCTGAACCAGTTCCAGGTGAGCAGCCTTGGTAACGAAGAAGGCGAAGACCGAAATGTAGCATTTGGCCTGGTGGAACAACAAATTTGCATAAAACGCAAATGCAAATGGGCGGGCTGCTTCAATTCGCTCTGTTGCCCAATTGACCATAATATTCTTGATTAGCTGTGGCTTAGCTCGCAAACATCTGACGCACTTGTTGACAACCCGAGACAATTTTTCAAGCCGCCAATATTGGAGGCGTATATTGGCGAATAGTGCACGAGGGCCTGAGTGCAGGTTACGCTCATGAAATTCTTTAATGATCCATTAGCGCAACTCCACCACAGCACTAGGAATACTCGCTGCCAATCAAAAGGTTGCAGTCCAGGCTCGTTAGGTCCGGGTCCAGAATTGTTGCTGGACATCCGCCAATCTTTAACTCCAGGAGCTGGATCTTCGAATCGTGCTCACTCTTTCTGTAGCTTTCGGTTAGCTGCAGCGTCCGATCGAATTTCACGTCCTGCTGTTGCAGCTGCACCAGCTCTGTTCTCTGGATGCTATGTGCTGCTGTAGATGCTGTCGTTCGCTGGCATGTTGTTCGGCCAGCCGGAATTGATGCTGGCCTACTTCTAGTTGGTGCACCTGCTCCATATCAAGTTGCCTAGTGGGCGTTGCCAAGTAGCTCCTTACTGATGTGCTTTAGTTGCTCCTTGCCGCTTGTCTGGCATGCAGGTCAAAAATTGTTGATTCCATCTGCTTTCGTTCCTGCTCCCGATCCGCCTTCATCACCAGCCTTGCCAGATAAAAATCGAACAATGTGGACTTGCGATTGTCACCGAAGGCAGATGCCTTGACGGAGATGACGTTCATATTTAGGCTTAACGTTCGCACAAAATTGCATTCAAATGCACAAATTTACCGACAACAAGAAAATGCAATCGCGCACGCACAGCTACTTATGTACACGAAAGAAGATCACGAAGGCTTAAGCGTAGCAGCGGCACACACAAACGACGATTGCGTAGCGGATTTATCACAAAGCCGAGAGAATACAAATGCAGAGAGATGTCGAGAGAGAGAGAGCGTGCCGATCCAAGAGAATGCGATACAAGAAGAGCGCAGTACAAGAAGAGCGCTTATAACGCTGGCTGCTGCAGCACGAACTGCACTTTGAATAGTTTGCATGTGTAAATACAACTAAGACTAATCAATTTATATTGAGGATTGCATGGCTCTAAATTCAAATGTACATAAAATTAATGATTGCAACTAATTTTCTTCTTTTATTATTTCTTATAATCAAATACAAGGCCTGCTTCCTTTTGAACAGTTCTGTCTATAAGCCATTTTTAATAAGTTTTTATTTAGGACCAATGCTTTGAGCATGTTGAATATACAATTCCACCAAGTGGAAATTACTTTTCTATTTATTCCGACCATTTGAATAATATCCGAATTTGTATTTTCATAAGATTATAGTGACTTAAATTCGGGTGTATCAGAAAATGTTTAATATCTGGTGGAGATCCAATAAAACTTACATTCCCACCAGTGACTGGTTACTTACGATTTACGATTATTGTTCATTCGCCTAAAATAGTTCTTACAACGTTTTTTACTTTAATTTCTAAATATTCTCTGAGCCATTCATTATACGAGCGACAACGTGAAAAGTGATCAGTGATGTTTTTTGCATCCGGTGATCTCTTAGTCATAGGGACTACTAATGACGTAGCTTGTATCATCAGATTATATTTGACTTGTGGCATCCTGTTGTTGGCGGATCTCCACAATCATAGCGCTGAGCCACACAATTCTCCAATACTTATCTCTGCGCAACACAATTCCAACAAGTAATTTTTAGCGGCGATCTCTTCTCCATTAACATCAATATTCGATTCAGCTTTCATCTTCAATGCTCCCACGGCATCGTCAACTCATTCGATTTGTGTTTTAAAAGTAAAATAAAATAAAACAAGTAAGAACGCTGTAGTCGAGTGAGCTCGACTACCATATACCCTGAACCAAGCTTTAAATGCATTACAGGTTTATTGTTTTTGGGGGCTGAAGTGGGCGTGGCCCGATCTTAGTAATATACTTTCTATGTTTGGTAACTGTAGCTCTTGAATTGCGGGAGATACAGGCATTTATCGTTTTTTGTGGGCGGGAGTGGGCGTGGCCCAAAATATTTTGGAGTTCGATCTTAGTAATATACCTTCTAATTTTGGTAACTGTAGCTCTTAAATTGCGGGAGATACAGGCATTTTTCGTTTTTTGTGGGCGGGAGTGGGCGTGGTCCAAAATTTTATTATTTATTACATTTATGAAGGGTGTTACTAGCAATATACCTTTAAAATTTCGTGACTTAAGTTTTCAAATTGCGTGAGATATATGGGTTTATCGATTTACACCAACAGGTGTATCGGTTTAGGTAGGTGGAGTGGGCGTGACCATCCAATTTTTTTTATCGATCTTTGGGTGAGTTACCAGTAACATACCTGCAACATTTTGCGACTCTATCTTGCAAATTACGGCAGATATGCGCATTTTAAATTTCTAGGGACGAAGTTCCAGAGGGCGGTGGATGTGGGCGTGGTCCAAAAATTGGTATGCCAATCTTTGGAGGAGGTTACCAGCAAATTACCTTCCAAGTTTGGTTACTCAATCTTTAAAATGTTCGGAGATATACGGAGTTATCGATTTACAATCGGAATTGTCGATTATAGGCGCATGTGTAGGCGTGGCACCACAAATTTGTTATCGGTTCTTAAAGGCGACTACCAGTAATATACCAACCAAATTTGACGTTCCCTACTCAAAAACTGCGGAAGATATAGCCATTTGAAAATTTTAGGGGTGGGGGTGATGGGGGCGTCGGAGGTGGGCGTGGCACATGCCGATCTTTCAAGGACCTCGCCAACAACCTACCAACCAAAAGTGGTGACTGTATCCATTAAATTGTGAGAGATATGTGGAAAATACTGCTATCGGAAATCTAAATGTATCGATAATTCAGAAACTGAGGCAGTTATCGATAAAATAACGCAAACTTGATCTGCGCCTGGTATACGAGATCTTATATTCCAAATTTGAAGTCTCTAGCTCTTATAGATCCTGATCAAGAATATATATACTTTATGGAGTCGGAGATGCTTCCTTCTGCCTGTTACATACATTTGCACAAAACCATTATACCCTTTGTACACATTTTTAATGGGTTTAGGGTATAACAAGTAAGAACGATGTAGTCGAGTGAGCTCGACTACCATATACCCTGAACCAAGCTTTAAATGCATTATAGGTTTATCGCTTTTGGGGGCTGGAGTGGGCGTGGCCCGATCTTTGTAATATACTTTCTAACTGTAGCTCTTGAATTGCGGGAGATACAGGCATTTTTCGTTTTTTGTGGGCGGGAGTGAGCGAGGTCCAACATTTTTTTTCCACATTTATGAAGGGTGTTACTAGCAATATACCTTTAAAATTTGGTGACTTAAGTTTTCAAATTGCGTGAGATATATAGGTTTATCGATTTACATCAACAGGTGTATCGGTTTATGTAGGTGGAGTGGGCGTGGCCATCCAATATTTTTTATCGATCTTTGGGGGAGTTACCAGTAACATACCTGCAACATTTTGCGACTCTAGCTTGCAAATTACGGCAGATATGCGCATTTTAAATTTCTAGGGACGAAATTCCTGGGGGCGGCGGCACCACAAATTTGTTATCGGTTCTTAAAGGCGACTACCAGTAATATACCTACCAAATTTGACGTTCCCTACTCAAAAACTGCTAAAGATATAGCCATTTGAAAATTTTTTGGGCGGGGATGATGGGGGCGTGGCGTGGAGGTGGGCGTGGCACATGCCGATCTTTCAAGGACCTCGCCAACAACCTACCAACCAAAATTGGTGACTGTATCCATTAAATTGTGAGAGATATCTGGAAAATACTGCTATCGGAAATCTAAATGTATCGATAATTCAGAAACTGAGGCAGTTATCGATAAAATAACGCAAACTTGATCTGCGCCTGGTATACGAGATCTTATATTCCAAATTTGAAGTCTCTAGCTCTTATAGATCCTGATCAAGAATATATATACTTTATGGAGTCGGAGATGCTTCCTTCTGCCTGTTACATACATTTGCACAAAACCATTATACCCTTTTTACACATTTTTAATGGGTTTAGGGTATAACAAGTAAGAACGATGTAGTCGAGTGAGCTCGACTACCATATACCCTGAACCAAGCTTTAAATGCATTATAGGTTTATCGCTTTTGGGGGCTGGAGTGGGCGTGGCCCGATCTTTGTAATATACTTTCTAACTGTAGCTCTTGAATTGCGGGAGATACAGGCATTTTTCGTTTTTTGTGGGCGGGAGTGAGCGAGGTCCAAAAATTTTTTTCCACATTTTATGTTACTAGCAATATACCTTTAAAATTTGGTGACTTAAGTTTTCAAATTGCGTGAGATATATAGGTTTATCGATTTACATCAACAGGTGTATCGCTTTATGTAGGTGGAGTGGGCGTGGCCATCCAATATTTTTTATCGATCTTTGGGGGAGTTACCAGTAACATACCTGCAACATTTTGCGACTCTAGCTTGCAAATTACGGCAGATATGCGCATTTTAAATTTCTAGGGCCGAAGTTCCTGGGGGCGGCGGATATGGGCGTGGTCCAAAAATTGGTATGCCAATCTTTGGAGGAGTCTACCAGAAAATTACCTTAAAAGTTTGGTTACTCTATCTTTAAAATGTTCGGAGATATACGGAGTTATCGATTTACAATCGGAATGGTCGATTATAGGCGCAGGTGTGGGCGTGGCACCACAAATTTGTTATCGGTTCTTAAAGGCGACTAAGACCGGGGCCGATCTTTCAAGGACCTCGCCAACAACCTACCAACCAAAATTGGTGACTGTATTCATTAAATTGTGAGAGATATCTGGAATTTACTGCTATCGGAAACTAAATGTATCGATAATTCAGAAACTGAGGCAGTTATCGATAAAATAACGCAAACTTGATCTGCGCCTGGTATACGAGATCTTATATTCCAAATTTGAAGTCTCTAGCTCTTATAGTCTCTGAGATCCACGTGTTCATACAGACGGACGGACGGACAGATGGACAGACAGACGGACAGGGCTAGATCGACTCGGCTATTGACCCTATCAAGAATATATATACTTTATGGGGTCGGAGATGCTTCCTTCTGCCTTTTACATACATTTGCACAAAACCATTATACCCTTTTTTCCCATTTTTAATGGGTTCAGGGTATAAAAAGGAGACATAATTTACTGCAAAATAGATAGAAGACTAGGTTCAACACTAACCCAAAAATACAAAAAGAAATAGTAGAAGAAAATAGGAATACCATCATTAAAACCCAATGTGGCCGTGTAATCCGTAAAAACAATATAAAAACATAA
>JAWNLR010000354.1:0-23265 GCA_035042205.1 Drosophila infuscata
CGCTTGATAAGGAAATCGAAAAACCATTAATATAATCGTTAAAAAATATTCCAACCCACACTCGACACTTGAAAGTAAAAATGGCATACGCATAAGTTGAAACGCGAAGCGTACAAAATTTATCTGCTATGAAACTGGGATTAATTAATCCAACTCATACCCGCAAAAAGTATGCTATAAGAATAATTTGTGTAATTTAGTGCATACCAGAAAAAGTATGCTAGGAAACATAATCTCGTAATTTAACTTATGACAGAAAAAGAATGCTATGGAAAAATACTATTGTAATTTAACTTAGACCAGAAAAAAAATGCTATGAAAAATAATTTTTGTGAAGTAGCTCATACAAGAAAATGTATGTTATAAAAAACCAATCTATTTAATAACCATTGTGTTAGTTAGTACAATACACAAGTATGAAAACATATCTTACGCAAACAAAATTGAACTGCCATCTCATTGTATAATTTAAATTTAATTCAAATATTACTGAAAATTTTATGAATTCTAATGCCAAATATTACCACGAAAATTGTATGAATCCTAAAGTCAAAAATTACCGAAAATTACGCTTAGTTTTTTTTTGCTATATGTTTTTTTTTTAACTAAAGAACAATGAATAACCCTTTTAACGTTATTAAAATGAAGTCGTAAATTGCTTATATAATTCCTACTGGCCAGAAGATGTAGTTTAAGTCAAACAACAAAGTTTCGTTTGGGAACTTTCCATCTAAATATGCAGCGCAGGAAGTCCACATGAATGGATGGGTACAGAGCGCTATATCGGGGCAAATACCATCGTGCGCCCCGACACTACCAACCAACACCAACGAGGCTGCCGCGCTTCTCGCGTAACATTTTTTTTTTAATCCAGATGATATGCTCATTTTTATACCCTAAACCCATTAAAAATGGGTAAAAAAGGGTATAATGGTTTTGTGCAAATGTATGTAACAGGCAGAAGGAAGCATCTCCGACCCCATAAAGTATATATATTCTTGATCAGGATCAATAGCCGAGTCGATCTAGCCTCTGTCCGTCTGTCTGTCCGTCTGTCCGTCTGTATGAAAACAGCGGATCTCAGAGACTATAAGAGCTAGAGACTTCAAATTTGGAATATAAGATCTCGTATACCAGGCGCAGATCAAGTTTGCGTTATTTTATCGATAACTGCCTCAGTTTCTGAATTATCGATACATTTAGATTTTCGATAGCAGTAAATTCCACATATCTCTCACAATTTAATGGATACAGTCACCAATTTTGGTCGGTAGGTTGTTGGCGTAGGTCCTTGAAAGATCGGCATGTGCCACGCCCACCTCCGACGCCCCCATCACCCCCCGCCCCTAAAATTTTCAAGTGGCTATATCTTCCGCAGTTTTTGAGTAGGGAACGTCAAATTTGGTAGGTATATTACTGGTAGTCGCCCTTAAGAACCGATAACAAATTTGTGGTGCCACGCCCACACCTGCGCCTATAATCGACAATTCCGATTGTAAATCGATAACTCCCTATATCTCCGAACATTTTAAAGATAGAGTAACCAAACTTGGAAGGCAATTTGCTGGTAACCTCCTCCAAAGATTGGCATACCAATTTTTGAGAGGACCACGCCACATCCGCCGCCCCCAGGAACTTCGTCCCTAGAAATTTAAAATGCGCATCATTGCGCCGTAATTTGCAAGCTAGAGTCGCAAAATTTTGCAGGTATGTTTGTGACATTCCCAAAAGATCGATAATTAAAACTGGATGGCCACGCCCACTCCATCTACCTAAACCGATACACCTGTTCGTGTCGTAAAATCGATAAACCCATATATCTCACCCAATTTGAAAACTTAAGTCACCAAATTTTAAAGGTATATTGCTGGTAACACCCTTCATTAAATAAAATGTAAACTTATACTTCAGAAAACTTAAATAATATTATGAAATGATGAATTTTAATATATTACAATTTTTTTTTAATAATAATAATAATAATAATTTCTCTTAAGTGAAAAATAGGGACAGAAGTCAATTGGTTTAACGTAAGCACCTGCCGTAAGGCCTAATCTCACGATGCCAAGCACAGGAATTAAATTAAGCGTTAATTATCGCCCCATTGGAACATACATTCCGCCGGTACCAATTTAAAGTCACTTCTGTTTGGTCGAGAACTTCCCCCTTGGTTTGGGGCGCCGCCTATCTAAACGACTTCCGATCTATGGGTCACGGCGCTTGTTGTATAGCGCAACAACACGCCGAGTTGAAAACTCTACCCGCACTTGAGCGTCAAACTACAACCACCACGAAAACTCCCCGAAGGTCCGCAACGAAAAAACCAGGACAGAACTAGGTTCTGCGGGCTCCTGATTACCCGTGGTACCGAAAAAATAGCCTCCGGTCAGACCTCGTACCAAATTAAACTCCAAAACAGTTACGGGTTGGTGGCTCAGAAAAAAGGAAAATATATCACTGTGTGGAATAGAATGTGAATTGGCATAACACCAAATCACAGGTGGAACAATATACGCCATGCTTTATGGACATGGTTTTCTCACTGTGGGGAGCGAGGTCTATTACTTCCTTTTCCGCAACGGCGGCATTTAATAACTGACCGTAGTCAGACCGCTAGGCGGCCAGCTGATATCCCCAACAACTGCCCTGGGAGTCGAAGACCGAGACCGCCACTGAACACCCCAGACACCCGTCGTACCGGATCAGTCCTCCGGTCAGAACTCGTACACAAGTTTTGCCCATAAAGCCGGGACTGGTGACCCCGAACGCAAATCAGCACACCAAACATACACCCCAACATTCACACCCCCACATCATACATTCAACATTCATACGACTTCTCCACGTATGAGACGTCGTCTGCCAAAAGCAGCTCGTGCAAACTCACTCAATCTCAAGAACTTTTCCCTAGTGGAGAGTGCTTGACTCAGATCAAACCCGCCACTACACCACACTATACCAAGCACACTTTGATCTCGAAGATCCGCATTCAAATGGCACTCGCAGAGAACATGTTCCCATGTCTCTTCCACCCAGCCACAAGTTATCACTCCGAGTTATCACTGATTCCTCTTGAATGCAAGAATGCATTTAGAGACCCGTGACCCGTCAATAAAAATCCCAGACTCAGGTGAAGCCTAAAGTCTGGTCGGTCAACAGCAAATGTGACCTCCCGAATAAACCTAGGAGTAACCCTCCCATTCACATTAGTTTCCCATCTGATCTGCCAGTCAGACAGAACACACTCATGCAACAATCTCTTACACTCAGTGAGTCCAAGGCTATCCACATCCCTTCCCGCTAGCCATTCATTCTGCAGCAACGGCAACCGCCTCTTTATCGCATAGCGCAGGCTGCAACGCCTGATCTCTAGGTCAAGAGGGGCTACTCCTAACAGTACCTGCATAGCCTCCGTAGAGACAGTGCGGCACACAGGCAAGCACCCAAGCAAAATCACACGCTGGCAGATCAACACTTTCTTTCTACCTACAACAGTCGTAACTGCCTTACACCACACAGACGATCCATAAGTTGCACAAGCAAGAAATAGACCATTGTATATGGTGCGAGCAGCACGCCTGTTGTGGCCCCAATCACTTCTCAAACTAACCAATCGCCCTTTCACATATGCGATATGAGGAGTGAAACACATCCTCTCGCCAAACACTAAGCCGAGTATTTCACCTCATACCTCAGGCTGACGCCATTAAGTCTGACAATTGGAAGGTAACTACGTGAAAATTTGCCCTTAAGCAACATTGTCACGGTCTTGTCCATTGCCAAACCACCGCCAACACTGAGACCCGACTCATACACAACACGCAAGTACTCTGTCGCACTTGCCTCTACATTCGCTCGCGATTGCCCCTCAACCAAGATGAGCAGGTCGTCCGCATACGCACAGCACTTGCATAATCGCTCGAGCTGCCACAGCAAGGAATCCATCATGAGGTTCTATATAAATGGGCCACAGATAGAACCCTGCGTGCAGCCTCGAACCACATTCACACTCACACTTTCATTCCGGCCTACAACACACTCCCGGCAGCCACATTCACTCAACTCTCTCAACATGCTCGGCCAACTCAGGTAGTCAAACGCCCCTTTAAAATCAACAAAAACTCCTAGAACATACTTGGAGTTGCTGGACCCAACGGAGTCGCTCACAAACCTCCAAGCATCTTCCACGCACCTACCTTTCCGAAAACCAAATTGCCGATCCGACATCTGGTTACTCACTCTCTTTTGAAGACTTTCTACTATAACCCTCTCCTTTTCCCACACTGGGAGAAGACTGATGCCCCGAAAGGAACGAGGCGCTGTCGGGTGACTTCAAGAGCACAATCACTCTTGCACAATTCCATTCATTGGGGAAATATCCCTCATTCACACACTTTCCATACATAACATTCATATAGTCTTGAATTGACCTCCAGACACTCTTGCACATTTCCCCAGTAAAACCATCCATACCAGGTGACTTCCTCGACTTTAACATCGAGAAAGCCACCTCCAACTCAATTCACGAGCGGATCAACATCACCAACCACACTAGGCGGCGAGCTATGATGATCCGCTCTAGGGAAGAATTCCTTCAATAAGGCATTCATACAATCCCTCCATGCCGTTAACTGAATGTCACCGACACGGGGGCCGCTAACATCCGTTTCCCTACCTCTACCTCTCACAATTTTATAAGCACGACCCCAGGGATCGTCCTTATTGCGCTCTAAGAAGGAACGTCATTCTTCCTCTTTCACTCTTACAGGCATATGAACGCCCTGCACAACAACTTTCGGCGCCAGCTTCTCATTCACAGTCACTTCCAATCCTACCTCGCTGAAATTTGCGTTCGCAGCAATCTTCTTCCGCTCGGCAACGGATGGGGAACGAATAATCGCCCCACCATCCCGCAGAGGTTTGACCTCATGCACACGCACACACAGGGTAGGACCTACCTCCTTCACCACCTTCTCAACCACGTCGTTCGAGGTCATGCCAGCAATTTTGCTGCGCACGACCAGGGACCAGGTCTCGACTGGCCGAGGCGTCTCCGGGATAGACGACATTGTCGACGTGGGACACCCCCGTTGTGCGGCTGCCGTAGAAGCACGCGTTTGGCCAACCATCACATGCCCAGCATGATCATTTGTCGCATCTAAACGCCCCTTGAGGCGCTAATTTTCGGCTATCAGCGAAAACAGCAGCTCCTCATACCATGTCGTGTAGTCAAGGATCCTGCCGAACACAGTACCCGTCTGACACTCTACGAGTGCACACTCCATCAATTTCTTGCTTATCGCCTTTATTTTTTCTATCAGAGTTCCCTTCCGCCTCGTCGGCAACACATTGCTCGCCGAACACGCAGCAATGTGCACCTCCACAGCGGGAACACCAGCACTCACACTAGGCGCACCCGAATCAGAGCGAGACAGCAAATGTAATAAAATGCTATCCACGCACACACACGTAACAGGTAGCAGGCAAGAAAAACGAATTTACACACACACACAAAATTAAGGTTTGAGCAATGCGAGAGCGAGACAGCAAATACAATAAAATGCTTGTCCACGCACACACATGCGAAGCAGGTAGCAAGCAAGAAAAACGAATTTATCCGTTCGTTACCAAGTCAAAATTCGTACTGAAAAATAGGGACAGTAGGAATTCAATTGATTCATTCATGCGCAGTACTATTAGGAAGACGAAGTATGTGGCTACTTTTAGAAGGTCACAGTAAATCCCTTCGTTCACCCAATAAGTATTTATTTAGTACAGTCTTAAATAGTACTAAGTGTAGAGTAAATGTAAACTTAATTTCACAACACTCAAATAACATTATGAATGAATGAAGATTAATAAATTAAGTGTAAACTTCAATTTCACAACACTCAAATAATATTATGAATGAGTAAATATTAATATATTAACAAGTTAATTTTTTTTTTTGGTAGTGCAATTGTCCCATACTTTAGGTGGTAGTGCAGATGTCCCATAAGTTATTATTATTATTCTCGTATGTGGTAGTGCAGTTGTCCCATACGATATTATTCTGTCAAGTGAAACCTTGTTTTAATTAATATGTATTAAATAATATGTTAGCGTATACTTCAGAAAACTTAAAATTTATAAATGAATGAATTTTAATATATTATTAATTTTGTTTTTTTTTTTTTTATGGCTGTGCAGTTCCATAAGTATTATTATTCTCTCAAGTGAAACCTTGTTTTGCTTTTATACCATCAATTAATATGTAGCGTATTAAATTAAATGTAAGCTAATACTTCAGACAACTTATATAATACTAATATGAATGAATTTTAATATATTATTAATTTTGTTTTTTTTTGTGGTAGTGCAGTTGCCCCATACGTTATTTAATAAAAATAATAATAATAATTTCTCTTAAGTAAAAAATAGGGACAGTAGGAATTCAATTGATTCATTCATTCGCAGAACTATTAGGAAGACGAAATATGTGGCTACTTTTAGAAGGTCATAGTTAATCCCGCCATTCACCCGATAAGTATTTATTTAGTATAGTCTTAAATAGTACTAAGTGTAGAGTAAATGTAAACTTAATTTCACAACACTCAAATAACATTGTGAATGAATGAATATTAATATATTAAGTGTTAACTTCAATTTCGCAACACTCAAATAATATTATGAATGAGTAAATATTAATATATTGTAGTAGGCAATAAAAGATAACGTTGATCTATTGTAATTCTTTATTTAAAAGCACGTCTACTCATAACAGCGATCATCACGAGACTCCCTTGCTCGAGCTCGTCAGTCTTTACATCTCTCTTTGGTTTCTCATTTAACAGATGTTAAGCGAGCTTAACCTTATAGCTTACAGTACTAGCTATGGCCTAAACCGATGTGTGTTAGTGGTGGCCTGCTACAACTCGGCCATCCTGATGTATTGGATCTCCTGATCACGCTTAATTTTAAATTAGAAATTTCTGCTTCATTTAAAATTGGACTCTTGTATAATATTGGGACTGTATGTTTCATTTACTTTGTTATTGATGTTTGCCACAATTTCCGTATTAATTTCATTTTTAATATTTGCATAACTGTTTGATTATTTTCTTTTTTAACTGTTGACATCACTGACTTTTCACAACTATTCGAATTATCCTTGTCACTAGCTGTTTTCACAACTATTTGAGTTATCATTGTCACTAGCTGTTTTCACAACTATTTGAATTATCTTTGTCACTAGCTGTTTTCACAACAATTTGAGTTATCATTGTCACTAGCTGTTTTTACAACTATTTGAAAAAAAATTTTTTTTTCCATAACTATCGTTATTACTGTTGTCTTTTCCTTCATTGTCTTTTCTTTCATAGCTATCGTTATATCTGTTGTATTCTTTCATAACCGTTGTCCTTTTTTTTCATAACTGTTGAATTTTTTTTTCATAAGAGTCGTATTTTATTTTTTCATAACTATTGTCCATCGATCCATTGAGCTTTCCGTTTAAAATTTTAAAATTGTATACTAATATTAACACTTCGTTTCTTCGATTTCGTAAAGTGCAACTGAGTTTTTTGTGTGAGATTATTTAACTGTTGTAATTATCTGATTATTTTCTTTGCTCGGCTCGCTCTTAACTTGCTTTGTATCGTTATTGTAATCATCGTATACAAAACTGTGTTGCATCTGATCTCCTCTTCTCTATTTCTAACTTTCACTCGCCTAACAATTGAAAACAAATTTCGTGTATAAGGAAATCCCTAAATTCTTTTTATCGTTTAGTATTTTTAGTATTTGCTTGTTTCTTAAATGTGGGTGACGGTTTTGGGCTATTTGCTGCTTTCTTCTGTACACTCTTTGTTCTTATGTTATTTTTTATACCCTGAACCCATTAAAAATGGGTAAAAAGGGTATAATGGTTTTGTGCAAATGTATGTAACAGGCAGAAGGATGCATATCCGACCCCATAAAGTACATATATTCTTGATCTCGTACACCAGGCGCAGATCAAGTTTGAATATTTTATCGATAACTGCCTCAGTTTCTGAATTATCGATACATTTACATTTCCGATAGCAGTAAATTCCACATATCTCTCACAATTCAATGGATACAGTCACTAATTTTGGTTGGTAGGTTGTTGGCGAGGTCCTTGAAAGATCGGCATGTGCCACGCCCACCTCCGACGCCTCCATCAACCCCGCCTCTAAAATTTTCAAATGGCTATATCTTCCGCAGTTTTTGAGTAGGGAACGTCAAATTTGGTAGGTATATTACTGGTAGTCGCCTTTAAGAACCGATAACAAATTTGTGGTGTCACTCCCACACCTGCGCCTATAATCCACAATTCCGATTGTAAATCGATAACTCCGAACATTTTAAAGATAGAGTAACCAAACTTGGAAGGTAATTTGCTGGTAACCTCCTCCAAAGATTGGCATACCAATTTTTTGACCACGCCCACATCCGCCAACCCCAGGAACTTCGTCCCTAGAAATTTTAAATGCGCATATCTGCCGTAATTTGCAAGCTAGAGTCGCAAAATTTTGCAGGTATGTTACTGGTAACTCCCCCAAAGATCGATAAAAAAATTGGATGGCCACGTCCACTCCACCTACCTAAACCGATACACCTGATGGTGTAAATCGATAAACCCATATATCTCGCGAATTTGAAAACTTAAGTCACCATATTTTAAAGGTATATTGCTAGTAACACCCTTCATAAATGTGGAAAAAAAATTTTGGACCACGCCCACTCCCACCCACAAAAAACGATAAATGCCTGTATCTCCCGCAATTTAAGAGCTACAGTTACCAAACTTAGAAGGTATATTACTAAGATCGAACTCCAAAATATTTTGGGCCACGCCCACTCCCGCCCACAAAAAACGATAAATGCCTGTATCTCCCGCAATTTAAGAGCTACAGTTACCAAACTTAGAAGGTATATTACTAAGAACGGGCCACGCCCACTCCAGCCCCCAAAAACGATAAACCTATAATGCATTTAAAGCTTGGTTCAGGGTATATGGTAGTCGAGCTCACTCGACTACAGCGTTCTAACTTGTTAAACATAACTTGCATATACACAATATATTTTGTTCACGTCTGTTTTTCTCTGTTGTTGTTTTTACTTATATTCTAACTTGCCATATTCAATCTTCTTCTTCTTTTTGTTGTTGTTTTAATACATACGTTAGATTATTTTGCATACATATGTGTGATTTACAAAAGTTGTTTTATTTGTGGTTGTTGTTTTCTTTTCGAAATTTAAATATTGTTAAACAATAAACCAATTGCTTATCTGCATATTCTGAATAAATTGGAAATACAAGAACTCTATTTAGGGTCTCATTGCTGTTTTTCTTATGTGTTTTCTACTTTGTGACGATTGCTTCTTATTACTCATGATTTGCACTCATTATTTTCATTGTTTTACCAATTAATATTCGCTATTGAAGCTTAAAAAGTTTTGTTTACACATGCTTGGATAGTGTATAGAGTTTTCCTTGAAATCGCATTCGCTGCCGTCATTGTCATCGCCGCCATTGTCACTCCCGTTACTTACAGTGATTACAAGCCAATTAGAAGCAGCGTCAAGCAAAAAATTTAAAGTGCTATAAAGTTTAAATAAGGAAACAAATTCAAAATGTTTAGATGCCAATTTGTTTAATGTTATATCACATTTCCAAAAGAAACTTTAGTTTATATTAAAATATTAATTAATTCATTAAAATTAGTCAAAAACTGAAAACATATCCAAAAACATGTGCAAGCCGATTAGAAACAGTCTTAGAAAAGTTCAATACTTGGCATATAAAAGCTTTAATAAGGATGTTAATACTTAGTATGATATCCTTTAGCCTTAACAACTTCGCTTAACCTATTTTTCATGGAAGATACCAGCTTCCGGGTAGTTTCTGGGCTGATCTTGCTCCACTCCTCCAGCAGAGCATTTTTGAGATCTTGTTTGCTGGATATCTTGTGATTCCAGATGTTATTTTTTAGCAGAACCCACAAATTTTCAAGAACTTTTAAATCTGGAGACTGGGCCGGTGGAATTATCATGTGGAGGCAGTTCGATCTAAGCCAGGACTGTACTATTCCGCAATTTTGCTTGGGGTCTGTGTCCAGGTAGATCCGGAAAGTACGTCGGATTCCTAGCTTCTCGGCACTTTAGAGTAAATTTTCTTTCAGTATATCAAAGTACACATATTTATCCATTATTGTTTCAATTATCACAAAAATTCCGACGCCGGCTGCCGAGATAGATGCCCATACCAAAACATTTCTTTCTCAGTGCTTGACTGTTGCCTTTATGTGTTTGGGATTTAGCTCAGTATTGGAGTATCGCCACACTTAATTCCATCAGTCCTGGCAAAAAATTTTGAATTTGTACTCATATTCAAATATGATTGTGTTCCAGAACACAAAATTCCTGCCCAAGTGGATTTTGGCGAACGTCATCCTAGACCATCTATTTTTTGCTTTTACAAATTTCATTTTCTGTGGTACTCGGGTTTGGTGCCATTCCGCCCTTGTCCTCTGTCCAATTTTCGTCCACGAAACTCCAAATGATGTAGAATACAGTTGAGGTGTTTAGATTGACCATTTTAGCTATTTGGCGATATGAATATCCAATGATGTTCCAGGATGAGTAGTCCGTTTGCCCATTGTCCTTGTAGGCTTGTTCCACTCGAGATGCAGAATGTAACTAAATTTACTATAAGGGATTGCTCTACTCTTACCGAAAATATTCAACTTTAGGCGGAAAACGCAGATTTTTGCAACCTAACTGTACATAATGTAACTGCTTCAAATACGCCTGCACCATAAACTTAGGTAGTTTTTTTGCATAACCCGACCTAACGGGTCTGGAAATTCCCCGTTTATTAGGGTCATATATTCATTTCGGTGGTCAATACATGTACCTTCCATGGGTCTTTGGAATTTTTAAAAAATATTCAATAATGAGTTCATGACAGGCAATTGAAATTTTTGCTTGACGCTGCTTCTAATTGGCTTGTAGTCACTGTATGTCGCCGTCATTGTCGTCGCCGCCGCTGTAAGATCCGTTACTTAGGCTGCCATTGTCGTCGCTGTTGTTGCTGATGTCCGCGTCGTCTTCTGTATCGTCGCTTTCGTTATCAGCACCGTTACTTGTGCTGCCGTTGTCGTCGCTGTTGTTGATTTTTGGGTCGTCTTCTGTATCGTCGCCTTCGTTGTCAGAACCGTTACTTGTGCTGCCTTTGTCGTCGCTGTTGTTGATTTTTGAGTCGTCTTCTGTATCGTCGCCTTCGTTGTCAGAACCGTTACTTATGTCGCCGCCTATGCCGTTGTTGTTGTTGCTAATCGTCGAATTTTTTAAAACATCAAGATCCGTTAATGTCTTAGCGCTCGTGATCGGCGATTTCATTGCCGCTAGCCAATTTTTCGACTGCGTCACTCTTCAAACAGATCGTCGACATTATCAATTGCGTTCCTCTTCTTTGTATTTTGGGGCTGTTGTTGCATCATTTGTTGCTGTGCGATATAATTTTCGCCATTGTCGTTGTCCTCTTCGTCATCACCATCATTGTCGTCGCCGTTGTCCTCGTCATCGTAAATGTTGGGTTATTGGTTTTGCTTTTACATATTCATTTTCGATGTTCCATTCTCTTCTCTGAGCTCTTGTTGTAACCAAACTTAAATTTTTTTTTTGCTTTTGTTAAATTTTTATTCTTCTTCGTCGATTGGCTTTTCAAAAGTTTGCATTTTTATACCCTGAACCCATTAAAAATGGGTAAAAAGGGTATAATGGTTTTGTGCAAATGTATGTAACAAGCAGAAGGAAGCATCTCCGACCCCATAAAGTATATATATTCTTGATCAGGATCAATAGCCGAGTCGATCTAGCCCTGTCCGTCTGTCTGTCCGTCTGTCTGTCTGTCCGTCTGTATGAACACGCGGATCTCAGAGACTATAAGAGCTAGAGACTTCAAATTTGGAATATAAGATCTCGTATACCAGGCGCAGATCAAGTTTGCGTTATTTTATCGATAACTGCCTCAGTTTCTGAATTATCGATACATTTAGATTTTCGATAGCAAGAAATTCCACATATCTCTCACAATTTAATGGATACAGTCACCAATTTTGGTTGGTAGGTTGTTGGCGAGGTCCTTGAAAGATCGGCATGTGCCACGCCCACCTCCGACGCCCACATCACCCCCGCCCCTAAAATTTTCAAATGGCTATATCTTCCGCAGTTTTTGAGTAGGGAACGTCAAATTTGGTAGGTACATTACTGGTAGTCGCCTTTAAGAACCGATAATAAATTTGTGGTGCCACGCCCACACCTGCGCCTATAATCGACAATTCCGATTGTAAGTCGATAACTCCGTATATCTCCGAACATTTTAAAGATAGAGTAACCAAACTTGGAAGGTAATTTGCTGGTAACCTCCTCCAAAGATTGGCATACCAATTTTTGGACCACGCCCACATCCGCCGCCCCCAGGAACTTCGTCCCTAGAAATTTAAAATGCGCATATCTGCCGTAGTTTGCAAGCTAGAGTCGCAAAATTTTACAGGTTTGTTATAGGTAACTCCCCCAAAAGACCGATAAAAAAATTGGATGGCCACGCCCACTCCACCTACCTAAACCGATACACCTGTTGGTGTAAATCGATAAGCCCATATATCTCGCGAATTTGAAAACTTAAGTCACCATATTTTAAAGGTATATTGCTAGTAACACCCTTCATAAATGTGGAAAACAAATTTTGAACCACGCCCACTCCCGCCCACAAAAAACGATAAATGCCTGTATCTCCCTCAATTTAAGTGCTACAGTTACCAAACTTAGAAGGTATATTACTAAGATCGAACTCCAAAATATTTTGGGCCACGCCCACTCCCGCCCACAAAAAACGATAAATGCCTGTATCTCCCGCAATTCAAGAGCTACAGTTACCAAACTTAGAAGGTATATTACTAAGATCGGGCCACGCCCACTCCAGCCCCCAAAAACGATAAGCCTATAATGCATTTAAAGCTTGGTTCAGGGTATATGGAAGTCGAGCTCACTCGACTACACCGTTCTTACTTGTTTACTTTTCTTTTTGATCAACGTTTATCCCACTTCTGAGATTGTAGTAGGCAATAAAAGATAACGTTGATCTATTGTAATTCTTTATTTAAAAGCACGTCTACTCATATCAGCGATCATCACCAGACTCCCTTGCTCGAGCTCGTCAGTCTTTACATCTTTCTTTGGTCTCTCATTTAACAGATGTTAGTGAAACATAGTTTTGCTTTTATACCATCAATAAGAATGTAGAGTATTAAATAAAATGTAAACTTATACTTCAGAAAACTTAAATAATATTATGAAAGGATGAATTTTAATATATTACAAATTTTTTTAATAATAAAAATAATAATAATTTCTCTTAAGTGAAAAATAGGGACAGAAGTCAATGAGTTTAACGTGAGCACCTGCCGGCCTAATCTCACGGTGACAAGCACAGGAATTAAATTAAGCGTTAATTACCGCCCCATTGATTACCGCCGGTACCAATTTAAAGTCACTTCTGTTTGGTCGTGAACTTCCCCCTTAGTTTGATGCGCCGCCTTTCTAAGCGACTTCCGATCTATGGGTCACGGCACCCTTGTTGTGAAGCACAACACCGGGACCAGGTCTCGACAGCCGAGGCGTCTCCGGGATAGACGACATTGTCGACGTGGGACAGCCCCGTTGTGCGGCTGCCGTAGAAGCACGCCTTTGGCCAACCATCACATGCCCAGCATGATCATTTGTCGCATTAAAGCGACTGGCCTCCTCTAAATGCCCCTTGAGGCGCTAATTTTCGGCTATCAGCGAAAACAGCAGCTCCTCATACTGTGTCGTGTAGTCAACGATCCTGCCGAACACAGTACCCGTCTGACACTCTACGAGTGCACACTCCATCAATTTCTTGCTTATCGCCTTTATTTTTTCTATCAGAGTTCCCTTCCGCCTCGTCGGCAACACATTGCTCGCCGAACACGCAGCAATGTGCACCTCCACAGCGGGAACACCAGCACTCACACTAGGCGCACCCGAATCAGAGCGAGACAGCAAATGCAATAAAATGCTATCCACGCACACACACACGTAGCAGTCAGCAGGCAAGAAAAACGAATTTACACACACACACAAAATTAAGGTTTGAGCAATGCGAGAGCGAGACAGCAAATGCAATAAAATGCTTATCCACGCACACACACGCGAAGCAGGTAGCAAGCAAGAAAAACGAATTTATCCGTGAAAAATAGGGACAATAGGAATTCAATTGATTCATTCATGCGCAGTACTATTAGGAAGACGAAGTATGTGGCTACTTTTAGAAGGTCACAGTTAATCCCGTCGTTCACCCGATAAGTATTTATTTAGTACAGTCTTAAATAGTACTAAGTGTAGAGTAAATGTAAACTTAATTTCACAACACTCAAATAACATTATGAAGGAATGAATATTAATATATTAAGTGTAAACTTCAATTTCACAACACTCAAATAATATTATGAATGAGTAAATATTAATATATTAACAATCTATTTTTTTCTTTTTTTTGGTAGTGCAGTTGTCCCATACGTTATGTGGTAGTGAAGTTGTCCCATACGTTATTATAATTCTCTCATGTGGTATTCAATTACTGTTGTCCCATACGATATTATTCTCTAAATTGAAACCTTGTTTTAATTAATATGTATTAAATAAAATGTAAGCTTATACCACAGAAAACTTAAATATTATGAATGAATGAATTTTAATATATTATTAATTTTGTGCGGTTGTCCCATACGTTATGTGGTAGTGCAGTTGTCACATACGTTATTATTATTCTCTCAAGTGAAACCTTGTTTGGCCTTTACACCATCAATTAATATGTAGCGTATTAAATTAAATGTAAGCTAATACTTCAGACAACTTATATAATACTATGAATGAATGAATTTTAATATATTATTAATTTTGTTTTTTTGTGGTAGTGCAGTTGCCCCATACGTTATTTAATAATAATAATAATAATAATAATTTCTCTTAAGTGAAAAATAGGGACAGAAATGTCAATGAGTTTTACGTGAGCACCTGCCGTAAGGCTTAATCTCACGGTGCCAAGCACAAGAATTAAATTAAGCGTTAATTACCGCCCCATTGGAACATACATTCCGCCGGTACCAATTTAAAGTCACTTCTGTTTGGTCGTGAACTTCCACCTTGGTTAGGAGCGCCGCCTATCTAAACGACTTCCGATCTATGGGTCACGGCACCCTTGTTGTATAGCGCAACAACACGCCGAGTTAAAAACTCTACCCGCATTTGGGCGTCAAACCACAACCACCACGAAAACTCCCCGAAGGGCCGCAACCAAAAAACCAGGACAGAACTAGGTTCTGCGGGCTCCTGATTACCCGTGGTACCGGAAAAATAGCCTCCGGTCAGACCTCGTACCAAAGGTACTACCAATTTAAACTCCAAAACAGTTACGGGTTGGTGGCCCAGAAAAAAGGAAAAGATATCACTGTGCGGAATAGAATGTGAATTGGCATTACACCAAATCACAGGTGGAACAGTATACGCCATGCTTTATGGACATGGTTTTCTCACTGTGGGGAGCGAGGCCTATTCCTTCCTCTTCCGCAAAGGCGGCATTTAATAACTGACCGTAGTCAGACCGCTAGGCGGCCAGCTGATATCCCCAACAACTGCGCTGGGAGTCGAAGGCCGAGACCGCCCCTGAACACCCCAGACGCCCGTGGTACCGGATCAGTCCTCCGGTCAGAACTCGTACACAAGTACTACCAGTTTTGCCCCATAAAGCCGGGACTGGTGACCCCCGAACGCAAAACAGCACAACATACATACACCCCAACATTCACACCCCCACATCACACATTCAACATTCATACGACTTCTCCACGTATGAGACGTCGTCTGCCAAACGCAGCTCGTGCATACTCACTCAATCTCAAGAACTTTTCCCTAGTGGAGAGAGCTTGACTCACATCAAACCCGCCACTACACCGCACTATACCAAGCACACTTAGATCTCGAAGATCCGCATACAAAGGGCACTCGCAGAGAACATGTTCCCATGTCTCTCCCACCCAGCCACAATGGCACTCTGGGTTATCACTGAGTCCTCTTGAATGCAAGAATGCATTAAGAGACCCGTGACCCGTCAATAAAAATCCCAGACTCAGGTGAAGCCTAAAGTCTGGTCGGTCAACAGCAAATGTGACCTCCCGAATAAACCTAGGAGTAACCCTCCCATTCACACTAGTGTCCCATCTGATCTGCCAGTCAGACAGAACACACTCATGCAACAATCTCTTACACTCAGTGAGTCCAAGGCTCTCCACATCCCTTCCTCCTCCTGATCTTATAGCTCAGGCTGCGACGCCTGGTCTCTAAGTCAAGAGGGGCTACTCCTAACAGTACCTGCATTGCCTCCGTAGAGAGAGTGCGGCACACTGACAAGCACCCAAGCAAAATCACACGCTGGCAGCTCAACACCTTCTTTCTACCTACAACAGTCGTAACTGCCTTACACCACCATCGTACTTAGCTATACCGCTTATAAGTCTATCAGCGAGATCTTCTATGGCACATTGGAAGTCATCGAATAATTAATTTTCGTCTTGACGGCGTTTTCTTATCTTTTCCCAAATATCGTAATCAGTCTCTATATCTTCGAATCTTTTCCGGAAGTCCCCACAAAGAGGATCCAAAGTAAAATCCGAGTATGTTCGGTGGAATTTCCAGTACCAATCACTCGCCTTACCAGTGAACAATAGATAGAGATGATCACAAAGAAGTTTGAAATCATTGTTAAGATTCTGTCTGGTCAGTGACTGGATACGATAAATAAATTCATCAGTTCTCATGCCATTTTTCGAACCATCAAATTTAATGCGCCAATTTTGCATTATATTTAAAACGTTTTCTGGTGCTACTTGTAAGCTGGAGTTGCTTCGAGGTGCACTATTTCTTGAAAGATTAAGTAATAATTTATAGTGGTTCAAGGCTGCTTGTTCGATCCCTACATTATGAGTTGAACCAATATTATTTACATTTGAAGTTGTTTTTCGTTCCGGCTCATCTATATGAAGCAAGGCTAATTGTTTTTGGATAGTCTTACTTAATACTGCAGTGATATTTTCTATCAATAGCGATTGTTGAAGAAAGACAGCGGGCTGAACATAATTGGCTATCTCGACTTGTGTATTCAGTGAAAGAGTGCTACCGTTACCGGGATCAACTAAATTGCGATCTGAGTTTGCTCTTTGCGTAGATCTAGTTGAAATACCTCGTCGTAGAGTCGTTCCTCGATTCTTATTAGAACACTGTTGTCTCTTTTTCTGCTTCCTCTAAGGTCATTAAGGTCTTGAGATTCACTTGCACTGGCCTGTAACGATGCCTCGGACTGCACTTCAGCGAATAAGGTATAGTTGGAAAATTTCACTGCCATTGCAGCACAATCTGCCGAACAAGTCGGACAGTTTGGAACCTTCCTAATTCGTTGCAGATACCACAAAAAGGGTTAGATGCTTGTAAAGCAACTGTAATATCTTCTTGGCTACGTCTTACAACCATGTTGATTTAAAAAATATTAAACAATGCAATATGATAATTAAGATTAAAAAAAAAACAGAAAAAAATTACAAGATATTAATGACTAATTGATAATAATGGCTGTAGTTATTTTTTAATATTATGATGTTGTCTTTCCCTCTCACATGCTGAAATTTTTATAAAATCTTAAAACTAGTTCTCAGTTAGTTTATCTATTTTATTAAAATATATGTATCTGTTTAGTCAAACTAAATAACTCTTGATAACTCTGTTACAAAATTTAAAACCATCGATAGTATCGACTATCGTTTAGTCTAAGCAAGCCTGTTGATCAAGAGGAAGCGCACTGTTTCGTGTCGGCAAAATAAAGTTTAAAATAATTGTTAAAATCACCGCCCAGACTTGTTGTTTCATGCTTGCATAAAAAACGCTTTATGCATCCAACATTTTGGCGCCCAACGTGGGGCAGTGTTTTAATAAATTATTAAAAAGAATTGGACAATTTCGCATTTCGGCAACTTTCATTCGTCATTGCAAAA
Organism: Drosophila infuscata; assembly: GCA_035042205.1. Lineage (NCBI taxonomy): Eukaryota > Metazoa > Arthropoda > Insecta > Diptera > Drosophilidae > Drosophila > Drosophila infuscata. The sequence goes on from JAWNLR010000354.1 coordinate 18,132, forward strand.
TTCGGCTTGCGCGTAAATACAAACATACACATATATACAAACACACATGTATATATGTAAGTGCATCAACTAATTTGGTTTGAACATTATACTCGGGGAAAGTGTTAAAATCGTTAACTAAACCGATCCCGAAATTCGTCGCAGCAACAACACACACACACACACAACCTAAAATAACGGTTTGTGCGCTGTCTCTATCGCCGTTTTCGCCGTTACGCCTGGCCTTGATCTTATTTTTTCGTCTTCTGCCATTACGTCGCTTCGCTTTTCGCATTTTTTGCACTTCTACTAAAACATCCAATGCGCTGCTCGCATTCGTCGCTTCAGTCGCTGCCTTTAGTAGTTTGTCTTAATTTCGTCATTCGCCTGTGTAATAGCTGCAACTGCGATCGATGCCGTTGTAGTTAATATTCGCACAAACAAACAAACATCTGTTTTCGTCGTTATTTTGCACGTCAAGCAGAACTCAAGCTTCGTTGCAAATTTTCTTGGTTCGATTTCGTTGCACATTGTTAAAACCTGTCGCATTCACTGGAAGAATACCGACGCCAGCGTGCAAATGTTAAAAGAAACATTTCGCGCATTAAAACCTTGGTCGATGGACAATCTGGAGAACATTCTAAAAAGTCACCTGCTGATCTTCAATGTCGTTTAGGCATTTTGGAATTGTACTTCAAGCAATCGTTGGCAATTCAATCGGAAATAGAAACTCTGGATCCAAACGATAATGGACGCGCAGAATTCAGGTTCAACCATCAACCAAAACCATTCCAAATCAACTCGTAATCCTGGCAAAGGACATAACTCGTCGTTCGCACTTGCTACCACTGCTTGTGCGCTGTGCTCAAGCTCAACTCACAAATTGATGGGCTGCGAACAATTTAAATCACTGGATGCGCTGCAACGTTTTGATGTCGCAAAACGTCACCGACTGTGTCTTAATTGTTTGTCTAAGGGTCATCAAATGGCCGATTGCCCTTCGACAAATCGTTGTCGCTATTGTAAGAGATCGCACCACACCTTGTTACACAACGACAATCTACATACCACAACACAACCAAGCGTTCCTCCAGCCACCCAAGCAGTAACACACAATCATTCGCAATTGGAAAATCGTAAACAACCTCAGGTTCTTTTAGCAACGGCTATGGTCCTGGTCAGAGATTCAACTGGCACCTACAGATTAGGCCGTGCTCTTCTGGACTCGTGTTCGCAGGTGAATTTCGTCACCGATTCGTTCGCTCAGAAGCTTCGACTCAAAAGAGAGAAACACGATGTGCAAATCAGCAGTATTGGCCATGCACGGACAGACATAACCTCTCTTACAACTACATCAATAAAATCTCGTTTGTCATCGTTTGCACTGTCATTGGATCTCTGCGTCACTTCGTATATAGCTTATCAGCCGGATATCAACATCGACATTTCGACATCGACATTTGGAAGATGCCAGAAAATACGGTTCTGGCAGATGAAAAATTCTATCAGTCTCGACACATCGACATGCTTCTAGGTACAGAAGCATTTTTCGACATTTTGTCAGTGGGCCAAATTAAACTTGGTATAGATGGGCCCATTCTCCAAAAAACGCTATTTGCATGGGTAGTGACAGGCAAGTTCCACCCGCAACGTGCTACAGAACTTGCTACTTGCTTTAAACTTGGCGCCACTTTAATCGATGATCATCTTAAATGCTTATGGGAAATTGAATCAATCGAAACATCAAATGTGCAGTTGAAACCAGAACATCGAGCTTGTGAGGAATATTATACAAACACTACTGTCGTAAATGAAAATGGTCGCATTGTTGTAAAACTGCCGTTTAAGAACAGCCCCAGTCATCTTGGTCATTCATTCGACATTGCACGCCGCAGATTCTTCAGCTTGGAACGCCGTTTGGTACTGTCTTCGGAACTTGGAGGAGTATGAACGTTTGGAACATATGTCGCTGGTTTCAGAACCAAATTTATCGGAACCCCATTACTACATACCCCATCACTGCGTTTTGAAGCCCAGCAGCGAATCTACAAAGCTTCGGGTGGTCTTCGACGCTTCGTGTCGTACGTCCAGTCACACTTCGCTCAATGATCAGTTACTCGTCGGCCCGACCCCCCAAGATGATATATATTTGTTGTTGTTGCGCTTCAGACTTCATCGTTATGCCATAACAGCGGATGTAACCAAAATGTACAGGCAAGTAAAGGTTGAAATCAATGATCGCAAATACCAGTACATACTTTGGCGAGCTCTTCCAGATGAACCGCTTCGCACTTATCAGCTCAACACGGTCACATATGGAACAGCCTCTGCACCATATTTAGCCATACGCAGCCTGCACTATTTGGCAGATCTGCATCAAGCTGAGTATCCAATCGGTGCCGCAGTCATCAAATCGTCGTTCTACGTAGATGATCTTTTATATGGAAGTGATGACATACAAACTCTCCGCCCAATCAAGGATCAAGTAACGGAAATCTTGCGTCGTGGTCAATTTCCGTTATCAAAATGGCATTCAAATCATGCCCAATTCATCGAAAATTCCGCTGACAAGGATTTCAGTACGTGCGACAACGGACTGACTAGCGCACTTGGCGTCAGCTGGAATCAACATACTGATATGCTGCTACTCAACTTTAGACCAAAAATGGTTGCGTCAAACGTCACCAAGAGGACCATTCTATCTATCGCATCAGCTTTGTTCGACCCTCTCGGACTTGTGTCACCACTCATAATCGTCGCAAAGATCATCCTGCAGGAACTCTGGCTCGAAGGGCTTACTTGGGATGAATCTGTACCACAGCATCTTGAACTGGCCTGGAAGAAGTGCCTGGAATCATTCCAAACCATTTCGTCACTTGCTGTACCTAGATACTTTGTTGGCACAAGTCTACAACAAAGTTAAGGGTATATTCGCCGAAAAGCCACACGCCGTATATTACGCGAGGGACTTGGCCCGTCGCATCGGGCGCACTTGCATGGCTTGTGTTCGATACAAGCCAAAGTTGGAACGGCAGCTTATGGGATCGCTACCAGCCTTCGACCGGAACACCCATTCCAACGCTGTGGCATCGACTTTTGTGGGCCAATAAATACGTATATTCGCATACGAGGAAAGGGTCCCACAAAGTCTTATTTGGCTGTATTCATTTGCTTGGCATCTAAGGCGGTGCACATCGAAGTAGTCTCCCAATTATCCACAAAGGCATTCTTGGCTGCACTCAAAAGAATGGTTGCTCGGCGAGCGCTGCCGACAGACATCTACTGTGACAATGGAACTAACTTCGTGGGTGCAGCAAGTGAGCTAAAGGCATGGAAACAATTCTTGTTTGATAAATCTACGCAAGACGCAATATCAGCGTATTGTGCTACTGATTTCGTTTCGTTCCATTTTATTCCCCCCAGGGCACCTCACTTTGGCGGACTTTGGGAAGTAGCAGTTAAAAGTGCAAAGGGGTTGATGTACAAGACGCTCTTAAACACTCGCCTAACATTTGAGGAACTCTGCACGATCACAGCAGAAATCGAAGCTGTTCTCAACTCTCGCCCATTGTCGCCTATGTCACCTGACCCAAACGATCTCTCAGCAATCACCCCAGGACACTTGTTAGTGGGAAAATCCCTACGGGCGCTTCCCGAGCGCAACATATCAACGCCGCATCTCAACAATTTGGAACGGTTTGACGTGATAACCGCTGCCAAACAGCAGTTTTGGCGTCGTTGGTCATCAGACTACATTCACGAGCTTCGTACCCGAACAAAATGGACAACATCTTCATCAAACATCCATATTGGGACCATGGTCATAATCCATGACGACAATCTTCCACCACAGCAATGGAAGCTTGGTCGCATCGAGTCACTTGTGCCTGGAAAGGATGGTCATGTTCGAGTTGTTCATGTTCGCACAGCCAATGGCATCTGCTGCCGGCCAATCCACAAGTTGGCCATTTTACTGATGGAGTCTTGATGTATTGAAAGCAGATCCTTTCAAGGCGGCCGGGATGTTTAGTCAAACTAAATAACTCTTGATAACTTTGTTACAAAATTTAAAACCATCGATAGTATCGACTATCGTTTAGTCTAAGCAAGCCTGTTGATCAAGAGGAAGCGCACTGTTTTGTGTCGGCAAAATAAAGTTTAAAATAATTGTTAAAATCACCGCCCAGACTTGTTGTTTCATGCTTGCATAAAAAACGCTTTATGCATCCAACAATATCTATTGCCGATTTGATTTTGTACTTGAATTATTAGACGATAATATTGATAGCAAGGGTATGTCGTAAATCTAAACAAATCAAAATACTGTTTTTGTAATTGTTGGTTTATCCTGGTCGATCAATCCTAATATACATAATTGCAATCGAAATATCCAAATAAAATCTTCCTTACGTTTAATCAAAGATATTTTATCACGAAGTCACTATCAATACTTAGTTCAGTACTATGAGTCTGTTTTGGTCAACCAATCCAAATTGAAGAATTGTAGTTGCTAAATCCTAGAACAGATTCAATAAGTCATCCGGTGCTGACATGACTTGTGAAATTGGAAAACGAAAAAATAAAGATAGTTATTTAAATGGATCTGTGGATGAGCTGGAACCAATCGAATTTGTAATTAAATTCTAAAGTATCCAATAAGTATTGCTCTCCTAATGTGGTTTAGAATCCAAAGTAAGCTGCTCGGCCCCTCAAGTTGGGCGCCAAAATATGTAGTGTACGGAAGTGTATTTAAATGGCGGGTGGAATGGCCAATGTATTCGATCGGCGTATGGTTGAGATTGATGTGCGCACTCTCGCTATGCTCGTCTTAGCTCGCCGGATTGTCGGTGTTCTTTCTCCCTCAAACCATACATAAGTACTCTGCCACATATAAATAGTGCGCGTTTACAAAATAAGAAATACTTGCGTTACTGAGATGAATTAAAACAATATTGGTGATGCCGACACATCCTACAAACTACCTGAGAAACTAGTCTTATTAGACGGAACATAGGTGTTCGCTGTCCCTCTTCTGTACCCACCTTACCATGATATGATATTAATATTTTACATTATCCCTTGGACGGACTCCTTCAATCCTACCAAATTTTACAAAAACCTAGCATGGATACTCGACTGACAATGGATTATTTCT